>VWYH01005543.1:359900-423835 GCA_013399365.1 Pampusana beccarii | reverse complement strand
AGGGAGAAAGAGAAACAAGAATAAGGAGTAGCAGTAAAATTTTAATTTGTTTTTCAACAGATTTTATTAACTTTTTTTTTTTTTTTTTAAATAAACAACAAAAGTAATTCTTTTGGTAGGCGTATGGAGCTGTGTTTTGACATGAGAAATGGTCCAGCATGTGGTAGCTGAGTTCATGAGCAAGTGGAGCGGCATCTTTAATACACTGCATGGATACCTCTTCTAATGGGAAAATTCATGGAGGTGCAAATAAGCAGCAAGCAGCAGGCAGTGGTGGAAGAGACCCCTTGACAGCCCCAACGGGGCTCCTAGCAGTGACAGTCAGGACGAGGTCTCTGGCCAGTACTGTGCCCAGAGTAGACAACAAGGGTACAAGCAGAGATGGGGAGGTTTATTCATATTCCTTCCCCCCACCACAATCTAATGAAGAGAAATAAGAGCCCAGCATCAAAGCAAAAAGTAACCAGATCGCTCTGCCTCCTTGGTTGGTTTTGTGCTGACCTTTAATAATTGCAGAACGGGAAACAGGCTGGTCAGTCTGCATTAGAAATTCACTGAAGTGTCTGGTCATTTCTCCTGCTTATCAAATCCAAGCCACTTGGATGAACCCAGTGGGCAGCTAGTGCTACAACCTTCAGCCAGAAATTTTGGAAGTCCATTTGCATATAGTTAGGAAAGAAAATGTTGCTTAATTCGTTCTGATACACTCCAGAAAAAAAAAAAAAAAAAGCTCAAATGGCGTCAAGGAACTCAGGCAGATTATAAATTGGCTTGCTCAAGATTGTAAATATCTCATCTGTGCCTCCCCGTGTGTTTTAAAGACATCTTCATGGGCTGTGCCTGCGTGGAAGAGATTTGTTTTAATATTTTACCAAGGAATGCATATTTCATCTGCGTGGTGCTTGTGAGGGAGGGATTTTTTATTTTTAAAAGCTTCCTCAGCTGTGAGGAGACCGAGTGTGGACGATACACAGCCATGTAACTGCAACACACCAGGATGCTGCAGCTGCCCTGAGATGTGATTAAAAATGCACAGGACAGGAATGAAAAAAAAAAAAAAAAAAAAAAGAAGAGGAAAGAAAGAAAGGAGAGCAAGTAAAATGAAGCAGGCAATGCCTCAGCCATGAGGGAAACAAGGCACAAAGCATGATGCTGAGCCTCAAGCCTCTCATCACTATGCCTGCAAGTGTGCCAGGGGCCAGTGGAGTCCAGGCAGAGAAGAACCTTTAAACAGTGACTGCTGTTAATTCAAGGCAATCACCTCTTGCCATCAATATCCAGACATTTACTGATCAGGGCTGGCGTGGAATTAACATCAAGGAATCTTATATTTATATTTGAATCAGGGGATGCTCAGCAAAATATCTTGATCCCTCCAATGCAGGATGACAAAGCTTTAAGGTACTTAGACCTCCTGATGGCCTTTCGTGCAACATTAGCAGCTGATACAACATTTTCTCTTTGCCTAAGCAAGAAGCTTCAAACATCAAACAACTTTTTGAGAGTAACAGATTCAAGCTCCCTGCCCTTGTGGAGTGATCTTTACAGACCCCTTAGAGGTCACCCACGGTCAAAAGCAACGATGCTCAGTGCGGGATGTTGCCCAGAATGTGCAGGGACCTATTTCTAATGTCCAATGCTGCAGTGAGCATTTGTTTGCAGCGCTCTATGCTGTGCTGGCTGATGCTCTCCCAAAGGTCTTGTCTCAAGCCTGGCAACTATTGGAAAGGCTAAATTTTTCTTCAAACATAACCAAGCTTCACCCTATACACTTGCAGAAGAAAAACTGAAAGTGTGAACTGGGTAAAACCTAGCAGCTTCCATGGCCAACACAAGAGCCCTCCATTGCCACTGAACTAGCTGTCTCCTTCAGGGATACAGGAGTTGGAGCTGATGATCCTTGTGAGTCCCTTCCAACTCAGGATATTCTATGATTCTATGACCCAGGAGGTTTCTTGTAGCCCCTGGGCTGCCGGAGTTGATACTCCTGCACTGAGCTGTGAAAGCTGGTTCCCCTCGAAAATTTCTGCCTCCTGCAGCTCCTGGCTGTGGTGGGCTGTAACTACACGTGCTCAGCACTGTGCACAGCCTGCTCCCAATAAGATATTTCCTGGGGAAAACAATGAGTCTGGAGTTTGATGCATTTGAAGACCTGAAAACAATCCCCTGCCTTGCCAGAGCCAAGATTCCATCTGAACAGAGGGCTCCTCTTCTCAAACAGACAGCAGGAATGTCCCCGGGCCCTGCACTCCCAGTGAGACCATTGCACTTGTGCTGGAGGGTGGCAAAACCCCACAAGACCCTACCACAGTAACAGCTCCAAATACCAGTAAAGCTGCAGAACTCAGCTGCAGGACTGGGAGAAAATGGGGCCCATTCTGTGCAACAAGCAGCATTTTAGGGAGAAAGTTAGGAAGACAGACTGAAAGAGCTGCCTTTTAAATAGTTTCTAACATTTAAAGGATGCCTTGAAGAGTTTTGTCTATTTTTGTGCTCTGACCGGAGATCTGCTGATCTAAATCCAGATTGGCTGCACTTCACAAACACAGCAGTTCTGAGTTCAGCCTGGTTTAGCTCTGGTCTTTTATCCTTGGGAAATGTGGCCTGCTCCAAAGATGGGCGGAAGCACACAGAACAGAACAATGCTACGAAAAATACCGAGAATTCAGCCTTTGAAGCCAAAGAGACAGGCGCACGCTTGCAGGGGGTAAAATCCACGTGCAGCTAACTGCAGTTATCCTCAGACACTGCAAACAAATGGCTAATTCAGCAGAGAGACCACCCATCCAAGGCAAGCTAAGAATTGGGAAGACCTAACAGAATTTGTACTGTAACTCACTTTCAATGCTGTCAGGGATGGATTCAGCTTGGTTTGCCAGTGTTCAATGTGCCGCTAAAAGCAGGACGCAGGACATGCTGAAGACCATGCCAGATAAGGGCTTCTTTTCTCCTCTGAGACCTCTCCAGCTTCTATCACCTCATCCTTTCTGGCCTCACCAATGATATCACAGAATCATAGAATAATTTTGGTTGGAAGAGACCCTCAAGATCATCAAGTCCAACTGTCAACCTAACAGTGGCACTAAACCAGTTCCCTGGGCAGCCTCTTCCAATGCCTGACAACCCTTTCCAGGAATAATTTTTTCCTAATATCCAATCTGAATGTCCCCTGGTGCAACTTGAGGCCATTTCCTCTCATCACTCGCTACTTGGGAGAAGAGACCAACACCCTCCATGCTACAATCTCCTTTCAGGTAGTTGTCAAGAAAAATAAAGTCTCCTCTCAGCCTCCTTTTCTCCAGGCCAAACAGCCCCAGGTTCCTCAGCTGCTCTTCATAAGACTTGTGCTCCAGACCCTTCGCCAGCTTCATTGCCTTTCTCTGAGTTCTCTCCAGCAACTCAATGTCTTTCTTGTGGTGAGGGGCCCAAAACTGAGCATAGTATTCAAGGTGGGGCCTCACCAGTGCCAAGTACAGGGGAACAATCACTTCTCTAGTCCTGCTGGCCACACTATTCTTGATGCATGCCAGGATACTGCTGGCCTTTTTGGCCACCTGGGCACACTGCTGGCTCATGTTAAGCTGGCTGTCAACCAAGATATCTGTGCAGGTTGCAGAGATTGCAGGTTGCAGCTTGCAAGCCCTCTGTGAAATGGGCTTCACAGCCGATGCCTGCTGTGCGTTATGGCAGTTGCTTGGCCAGGCTGGTGACTGTGCTCCAAGTTCTTTGCAGAAAAGCAGATTTGAGGGCTGGGATAACACAGACAGAGGAGGCAGGGATCCCCTGCCTGGCTGCCAGCAGACAGGTGGGAAGCACACAGCCCTGCAGGTTCGCAACACCTCCTGGCCACTGTCAAGGCCTTCAGCCTGCTGGGCTGGGCATCGGCAAGGTGTCAGAGCAGCACAAACATCAAGCAATGCAGCAGGAAAGAGCCCAGCATATTGCTCCTTGGTGTTTGCTCGGGCCTTCCGCTAGGAACCCTCCATATTTTTATTGCACACTCTGTGAGGTGGAACAATGCTGTTATACAGAGAAGAGACAAAAGACACAGCCAACACTTGTCTTCTGTAAGGGTCAGGACAGGCCTCAACATCCTCAGAGCTCCCTCCTAATGCAGCCATAGGCTGTAGCATGGATGGCATTGGTCTCTTCTCTCAAGTATTATAGCAAGTGATAGGATGAGAGGAAACGGCCTCAAGTTGTGCCAGGGAAGGTTCAGATTGGATATTAGGAAGAGTTTATTCATGGAAAGGGTTGTCAGGTATTGGAAGAGGCTGCCCAGGGAAGTGGTTGAATCACTATCCCTAGAGGTGTTTACAAAACACATAGATGAGGTTCTTAGGGACATGGTTTAGGGTCAGTGTTAGGTTATGGTTGGACTCAATCATCTTGAGAGTCTCTTCCAAACAAAATGATTCTGTGGTTCTGATCTATATCTGTCTGGTGAGCTGCTCCTGGATGACCTGGTGGCCTGGCTTTCGATTCTCTGATTTCAAGTGCAAAGCACCAAAGCAATGCAGACCGCTGCTCCACGTTGGAGCATCTCCAAGCTTAGATCAGTATGCGCTGAAAACCACTGTTCTGAATGCTCAACTGCACCCAGAATCGATTGTTTGTACTAAGTGGGGACCAGAAGACCCACAGCTGCCTCCTTGGGAGCCGCAGAAGAAGGAAGCCTTCAGAACCTCTGGGGTACACGTGCGATTCCCCAAGATGCTGGCCGTCAGCAGGAGGTCACCAGCCTGGTGGATGGATGTGGGTGAGCTTGCTGCTTTCTCTGCTGAACACAGCAACCCCTGAGCTGTCCAACTGCAGCTCTCCTTGTCTGCAAGAAACTGTGCACGGCCTCTGGCCACAGATGTTTGGGTGGCCACACACCCTGACCAGCCTCCAGCAGCCAGCCCCAAGGGAGAAATCAATTTGCTCTCCCAAACACATAATCTTGTGTCTGGATGCACAAAGGAGGTCTCCAGCAAAGGCCAAGCACTGCAGGCAGGACGCTGAAATGACCGAATATTTATTGTTACATCTGCCTCTGGTTTCATCCCTGTCAAGTGGCATAAACAATCAAATCAATGTTTATAAGGGCATTTGGTGAAGGTTTTTAGGTTCTTATCTTGCTTTTAATGATTCATTCAGCTTCTCTTGGCTCTTGTAACCCGAGCCCTTTCCATCTCTCCCTTCCTGAACAAAACCTGCCGGGAGCCACCTCAGGACCTCTCAGTGCTGTGTGGAGAAATTAAAGGGGCTTGGGCTCCATACTGGCTGTGAGAACTAAAGGACTGATAAGAGGAGGATGATTTCTCTGTAGAGGCACACAGAAAAGTGCTGTGTTCTCTTGAGCTCATTATTCTTAATTATCAGCTCCAGAAGCCGAAGTAACCAGCATACTCCTGCTACCACCACATTTGGCCACACTATGTTTGGCCACACCACGTTCTGTGATGGCCCACGAGCATCATCCTCACCAGTCCTCGGCCCACTCCCACCACCGTCATGGAATGGAGATGTGCCATTGTGTTGTGGCCTTGTGACCAGGTTGATGCTCTACTTATGCTGTAGCCACCATGAAGGGGACGGGGAGCACAGGAGGGAGATTTTTTCCTGTGCTGACCCCTCCATTTTCCTTTCTCCACTGAGTCCTGGTGGTGCAGCAGGGAGGAAGTCCCCATGGCTTTGGGTCAGGTGTCAGGGCACACCCCACACCACTCTGCCCCCGACCTGAATCACCCTCCCTAGAGGTGTTTAAAAAACATGTAGATGAGGTTCTTAGGGACATGGTTTGGGGTCAGTGTTAGGTTATGGTTGCACTCAATCATCTTGAGGGTCTCTTCCAAACAAAATGATTCTATGGTTCTGATCTATATCTCTCTGGTGAGCTACCTTGGTGGGAGGGAGCTACCTTCACCTCTGCACTATTTTGGCTGGAGCAGCTGTCACCCCAATTCATCCGGAGTGGAGAAACCCTCTAACACATCCTGCATCCATCAGGCAGCTCTCCCTGCTTCTTGATGCTGATTTATGGTCTTCTTGTCCAGCTGCCAGAGGAACCCTTTATACCAGATAGCTTTTATCTCAAAATAAGCCCTGGAAAAATACCACAGGGTTTATTTGTCATTCGCTCTGGGAAAGTTTTGAGCTAATAAATAAAGCGAAGTTATTTTAAAGGGCAGGAGCTTTCCTGAAAACCTAAACTCAGGGCTCTGACAGAAACACCAATACCTCCATTGCCTAAATACCCATAACCTTAGTGTATGCAAAATTAGGTTTCTCAAGTTGCAAAGAATAAAACTTTGCAAATCAAATTGCTTCATGCTCATGTAATTAACGATTATCTCCCTGGTGGAAAACGACTCCCCCACACAGTATTTGGGCGAATCACACCAAGTGTGTTTTTTTTTTTTACTTGTTTTTTGCAAGTGCACACACACACAGAGGCACATCAGGATCTTGGCAAAGATCTCCCCTTTAATCTGCGCTTCATTTCAGTGCAATTCAGACCACAGGCCTCAGATCTTAAACCACCGGAGACTTTCAAATAAATGTTAGTGTTGATATTAGCAATCTCGCTGCCCCACTGACAGTAAAAGAAAAATCAAGTATGGGTCATGGTCATGGTCCTGCTCCCTGACGTGGTGAGGCCAGGACTCCTGAGGACAGCTGAAGAGTTTCTGCACAGTTTTGCAGAGCTGTTTACAGTGCTTGGGCAAAGAGGTGGGGGTGTTAACTCCTCCATGAAGGTGAGGACATGCAGGAGGCACAGCATCATGCAGGAGAAGGACCCTTCACCATGAGCTGGATTTTGCACCCTCATTTTCACTTGATAGATCAGGGCTATCACGTCCTCTGCCAGGACTCACTTTTGCCTAACCTCAGCCTCGTGAGACCCTCCTCCAGGAACAACCAGATTTCTCCTTATTTTCCTGGTCTTGTGGGAGCAGATGTGGCCTTTCATCACTTCCCCAGCTGGAAAAGCTGGCAGGATGATGAAAAAATGAATGGGTCTCAGTAAATTCACCCAGTGATGCTGTCCAAGATTGAGTCCCCTTGCTCCGGACCCTAACACAACCATAATATTCAGCACAGCCATTAGAACAATGTATGTCCATGCACCTATCTATATTTTTATGGTAACTCATGAAAAGCTGGGCTTCCAAGCCATTCCAACTCTTTAATTGGCTCAGGTCCCAAATCAGCAAGTAAAACACAAAGAACCAGACCACACGCCAGCATAAATCAGCTCTGCCTCCACCATCCTCTCAAAAATACATCCTTAGGACTTTGCCCTGATAGAAATGGTTTATATACACTTTGGATCCGATCCAGGAGTCCTTAGTCACCTCTCAAAGGCAAAATCCATGTGGCCCTGCAAAGCAGCATGGCATTTGTACCCATGAGAGAAATGCAGAACAGCAGCCACAGGAGGGTCTTTGCTTTCTTTTTATTCTGGCTGAGACAGGAACCTGTGGGAGTAGTGGAAAGCCGCCTGCACCCATCGGAGAAAACAAATACAGCTCTGGCAGGCAGGGCTGAAGGGTACTCGGAGCAGGATCCTATTTCATGCAGAGCTGTCCCCAGATTTCATTTGTCTGCAGCCTGGACCAGCCCTTTCACATGTTATTTCAATACACAGCTTGACCAGGACTGCTCACTTCAAGTTGCTGATGGCATTTCTGCTCACTGAATGAATGGTTCACAGGGTACCTAGTGCTTTTTTTGTTGGAACTGGTTTTCCAGTTTGAAGGGAAATGTGACTTTATTGAAATGTGAGAATTCTGAATTCCACCCCCAAAACACACATGGCAATGATGCTCTGGGATAAAATAAGCTCATAGTCTGTTTTTATGTTCTCTTTCCCCTCTATGCCATTTAACATTGTTTCACAATGGCTCAGTAACAGCATGCATGATACACTCCATTTCTCCCAGTATGGTGAACCAGAATTTTATGTATACAGTTATTAAGAGAGCAGCTCCTCATGCTGAATGAGACACCAGACCTCTCTAGAGCAAAATACTCCCCCCTTGGCTTGTCATGAAGGGACTCACTGAACATGAAGCGAGCTTAATTTTTTTTTTAAAACTTCGTAAAATGAAGACATCTGGCTCCTCTTAAGGTGGGTCTAAAGCTGAAAGGCTACAGCAGAAGGCAAGCAATGCAACAGCCCTCATCATGTTCACTGAAGGGGCTACCACTCACCTTGTTTCAGGACATATAGTAGACACACATCCCACTGCTTTATGTAAAACTTGCTTATGTTGTTCCTGGCCTCCTTCAGGATTCCCAAAGATGCTTTCAACCCTCCTCTGCTGATGGGGACTGTCCGAATCTGCAGTGGTGACATCACTTCATGGCCCTCCTGGAAAACTGAGTCTGGCTCAGACCCTCCATGGAGAGTTTCAGTGCTTCAGCAGGCAGCAGTGATTTACAGCCTGTAAGGAGAAGCTTCTTTGCTCCTGGGTGGGTTGTTGGAGGGGAATTAGATCTGATTGTGTGTTGTGTGCTCGTTTATTTGAGTTTTGGTGCATTGAGTGGGGCAGCTGCTCGTGAGACAGACAGCTGACAGACACATGGGCAGTGCAGCTGTAAGCCCTGGACTTGCTAAGCCTCATTAGTTTACTGTCTGAGCAATAACAGGTCTTCAACATTTTGTCTTCCTCTCCTGCCCCCAGCTCACATGTGGCACAAAAATTTCAAACTTCTTTTAGTATATAAAGTGGCTTTGTGCAGTAACCAGATTAAATTTGGAAAGGGAGTGAGCCATCAACCGGAGGCGTCTGGTGTCAGGAGCAGGAAATTTGGGGATAAGCATCTAAGAGCACTCTGTGCAGCACTGTCTCATGTGTGGTTCAGATGGTTGCAGCCTGGCCCAGGCCTCACAAAAGGATGGCAAGGACAGCCAGTGATCAATAGTTAAGAGAGGCCGCAGCTTTGAAAATAGCTCAGAAGTGGAAAACAAGGAGAAAGAACAAATGGTCAATTTTCAAGAGAATGAGCTCACCAGTGGGGTGCCATGAAGTTCCGTGGCAGGATATACAGGGCTTTGTAAATTCTTTAACAGTCTGAGAAAAAAGCCCATATACACATACACATATCCCCCCATATATGTATACATATGTACACATATACAAATATACATATATATATATGCATATTTGACTCAAGTTCAGAGAGAACTGTGGGAATCTTCGAAGGCACCCGAGAAGGGCGAGGGAGTGGGAAGATGAAATCTGAAGAAATTAATGCAAAGCAACGCACACACCAATGGCAAAAAAACCCAAACTACTCCTACACACCCTACATCGTAAATCAGCTGTACCTGCTCGTGAAAAGGACTTTGCAGCAGTCAGTCCAGTGAAGAACTCTGCTCTGACACCAAGAAAATAAAAGAAACCCTTGGA
Source organism: Pampusana beccarii (assembly GCA_013399365.1). Taxonomy (NCBI): domain Eukaryota; kingdom Metazoa; phylum Chordata; class Aves; order Columbiformes; family Columbidae; genus Pampusana; species Pampusana beccarii. The sequence goes on along the minus strand of VWYH01005543.1, from coordinate 414,434 downwards.
TATGCAAACAGTAGATTGAAATAACATAGTACCAAATCAGGATGATGACATTCAGTAAATCTACAGCAAGAGCACATATGCAGTTTCTGTCATTCCACTTCAGAAAGGGAGAACATCAAGTAAAAGGGTGACAACTGATAAAGGGGTGCAGAGATTTCCATAGTAAGCCAGGCTGCACACAGTGGATTTGTTTAGCTTAAAGATGAAGCAATATATGAAAGGTCTGCCTGACACTTCTCATTTATCCTTCCTTGACACCAGAACAAATGATCTCTTCGTGAAATGAAAAAGTAACCGATTTAAAAGAAACAAAAAGATTTTTATATTCTCACATAAAGCATGACAAATTGTGGCACTTCACTGATGAGTTGAGGTCACAAGATTAGTATGATTAAAGACAAAATCAGATGCTTAAGTGGAAAATACAGTTACTTTAAATGTGAAAATTCCCAAAAAAAGTTTAGAAAAAAGTATGCAAGTCCCTGTGTTTGTATGAGGAGGTGTAAACAATATGCTTTCTCCTTCGGTCCAGGTCAAACAATCAGGAGTAAAGAATAGGTCCAAAGGTGCTGGAGGAACGTTCATAGCACTAAAGCAGTGGCCCTGGAACTGGTGCTGCTCTCCCACTACCACGCTCTGTGTCCTGAGCCAGGTACATAGACAGGGAGATGCTGGCTTACGGCGAGGAGTCAGGGATGTGACAGCCCAGCACCAATGAGATCACTACTGCAATATCTTCTAACTCTTATGCCCACTTTTTCGTATGTTTGTTGGAGGGCCTGATAAAGGATGAAGTCCAGTTGAGATATGGAAAACTCACCTGGCAGAGCAGACTCAGAATTGGGATGCATTTTTCTGTTCCTTTGGGAGGTACTGATCTAACTTGAATGGCCAACAGCATCACTTGTGCTAAGAGGAGCCTGAGGAATCCAGATGGTCATTGAAACATATAAATGCATGCAAGCAAGATGAAAAAAAAATATATATATCTCTGCAGACAGAAAAAAGGGTTGAATTTACTCGATAAGGGGAGTAATTTAACGCCCTTTTCTCTAGACCATGTAAGATTCAGCACAGCGCCCTGAGCAGGGCTTCCCCAGTTTACCAGTGGACAGGATTTCATCCATCAGCTGTTTTTATCCTACAGCAGCCTTATTTCCCCACCCTTTCTCCTAGCTTGACTCCTCTCAACCTTGTGCTTCACAGCTGTGTGCTTTGGTCGGAAAAGATGGGTTTGGAAATGAAATCACTGCAAGATGCAGAGCGTAAGCAGGCAGCCCAGGGTGTGCTTCCAGAGGTCATATCCTCCTGGCCTTTCCTATGGGAAAGTGCTCTCTAAACCTGCTCACAGCCTTTTCCAACAGGTTCAGAGCCTGAAGCTGATCACCCAGCTACATGCCTGTGATGATTTTGACCAGCTGGGTTACCTGGAAAGGATCACTTTACTACAGGGAGCAAAAGGCTTTTTCCTTTCTGGGTCCCTGATGGTGTTGCTCAGAGTCAGAAAGTGACTGTCCATGGGGAAACATGAGCAAAATGTCTGCTCCATGCCTGTGGTAGGGATACAGAAATGGACAAGATCTCCCCATCGTGGGCTCAGCTTTGTGGTGGGAACGAAACTCAAGTTCCTGGCTGCTGTGAAGCAGGATCTGCAGACCAAGCCAGAGCAAACCACTCACTATGGTGGGGAGATGTTTGCAGAGTGAAATAGCTTTATTTCTTAGCTTTACGTGCCCTTGGATACATCAATATTTTTTTCTTGTGCCACAGAAGCATCAACAGCCTGGGAGCTACTCTAGGATGACAGGCAGGCATCACAGAAACAGTGTGACTCTGCCAGGGTCCTGCTTGGCACCTGAGCTGGGCACAGGACTGAGTCTTTTGGCGCTAAGTGGGCTCTGCCCACCAGGCCATGCTACCTCCTTGTTGCAAAGTCCCAGGTGTGCTCTCCAGCAAGAACAACAGTGACTGTGGCTGGGTTTAGACTTCCCAGCCACGGAAACAAAATTGAGTTTTGTCTGGTGCTGAACAAATGCAGCCAGCGCCTGGAAAAGGTGATGCCTGCAGCAGAAGAAGGGGTGCACAGTGGCCTGTTGGCCACTAGACTTGGCTACTAGCTCTCTATCAATGATTGCACCAAGGGGAAAAAGACCCTAATGCTATTCCCAGCCCCTGCCCTGACCTTGGCAACCCTGGTGTGCCACCATCTGTAGTCCTCTTCTGTTTGCTGTGGAGCAATGCAAAAAGATGGGTGACATGTAAAAAACAGCCTTCTCCTGGAACTGCTTGAACACATATGCCCACAGGAAATCTCCATTGCATATCTCCTTTTGGCCTCTTTATACTCAGAGAAGAGTGGAGTGATAGGATCTATGCATAGTTTTCAGCTGCTGCTTTATGTTTGAAGGCAGTGAGGTTCACCAGATGGAGGAGATCTGTGGTTGACTCAGCCCTCTGTGAGGTGGTTTGTTTGTGGGGGAACCAGCACAGTCACCCAACACAGTTACACCATGACCCCACGGCCTGCAACTGGTTTAGGGATCATCTCTCAGGCCTTCGTGCCTTAGTGCAATGGGTGCCACACACCTGATGTGATGAGAACATTGCTCACCTTTACAAATAGCTTTGCTAACCGTTTCTGAGCGTGAAAACCACAGTGTACTTTTACTTCTGCTCATCCTCACCATCTGCAGTTCCTGCAGGCAGGTGTGGAGCGGCCAGGCCGGACAGTGCCTCAGCTTCGCCTGACAGAGCCTGGTGCTGCTCACAGCCGTTCACCCCAGCAAAGGGCTTTTCAGCACTGCTGAAAACAAAATACTTGTGCAAGACAGACCTGGAGGGGAAGGTGAGTGGCCCCCTGTTCCTACCAACCCACCATTCCTCCAGTACCAAAGCCTAGGCTCCCCAGCACAGGTAGGTGATGTCTGGAGGGAGGGGAGAACTTGTACGTTCTTGATTTCTTCCCATTGGACTCTCTTCATCTTGTTCACCATCAATAGGATTAAACTGTCTTTTAGACAATTTAAGATTGTGATTTTTTTCTGAAGGCATCTCATGGAAAATGTTTAGAGGTTTTCAGCCCTGAAGCAGCTGGCAAACACTGCTGCAGAGGGGCTGGGGGGTTTCCTTCCTTGCACCCATCAGAGCTGTTTCACCAAGGGGCAGTGCAAAAGGCTCCAAGCCCCTTCACTCACTTTGCATTGCCCCTTTGAGACAAACAGTCCCAACGGTATGGGGCCACCTTCATCATTGGCCACGTGTGGGGAATCATGCCTGGCCGAGACTTGGTTCCACCACTGCACTGGTGCAAGGACAACAGCTGCAACATGTCCACATGTGAATTATTGGGGCCTGGCGAGGCCCCCTCATCCCTGAGGATCCAATGTGAGAGACTGGGCATGGTTCATGGTAAAGGGAAACTCAGAGCTGGGACACCAGTGGCAAAGAAAGAGGCCTCTGGGTTTTGCATGGACAGAGGAGGTGCACAGACATCCATAAGAGGAGGTGAGCCAGACAGTCATACATCTAGGAATGGGCAGAGACATCATGGCCACCAGTGGCTGCAGGGTTCTCCCCATCCCATAAAACCCTGTCAGAAAAGCAGGGAAAGTGGGGCGCAGCAGATGACAGGAGGAAGGTGCCAGGGCTGAGAGTCCAAGACACCCATCTGAGATGTACAGAAGCACAGCTGACTTTGTCTCTGGCACATCCACAGCAATTATGCCAAAGCTAGGGATCAAACATTTAAATATAAGGTACCTTGATCCTTATACAAACCCTAACCCTGCACTGGAGTCCTTTGTGAAATAAAACAAACAACCACAAGTCCCTTCCCTTTGAAGCAAGATCAAGAGTTATGGCTTTGCATCCACAAGCACGTCAACACACTTTGGACATGATCTCCTACAGCCCCAGCTACTATTTATGTCCCTGGGTTTCTGCAGCTTCTTCCAGCAATGCCAGTGTGGTGTCCAATTAACTCATCAGTCACAGCTCCAAGAGCTTTGCTGGGTGGAAACTCTCAACTACATAAATAATAAATAGGCAAATTAACATCTTGTCTCTGTTTCTCTGCTCCTTTCAATTGCCAATGCATCTGGTGCAGGCACCTTAGTATATACACACAAATGCACACACACACATGCACGGGCACACGGAGAAGCTAAGTGCCTGCAGTCCAGTTTGATTAATTCTGCATTTGGTGATGAGTTCAGTTTATGGCAAGGCTGTACACACAGCTAGAAAATAACACTCGCTTTAATTTTCATTAGATTAAAATAAAAAGACCTAATTTTCATTATTCTTGCTGCTCTCTCTCCACCTCACCAAAGAAAGGAACTGAGGTTAATCAGAAAAAAAGACTCTCCTTTGCAGAGCTGGTGGGAGTTTGCAGCAGGGCTGTGTTGGTTATTTTCCATATTCCCCTGAGGCCCATGTAGGAACAGACATTTAGTCCAAACTATATTACTTGGCTAACAAGATTTACAAGCAGTTTGAGATAATGCAATCATTTCCAAAATGAAGGAAAGGCATTCTTTAAAAAGCAAAGCTCGGAGGAGGGAGCTGAGGGCTCATTTTCTCAAAATCCATTATGTGCAGCCTGGGTTTTGCGTGTGTGAGTTGTGTGTTGCTTTCAGTCTATGAAGAGTGAATTAAAGGCCAGCTCTGTATATTCACTGCTAGCCTTTATCTGCAGCATCATTTTTAATCATCATCTAGATCTTTTCCCTCCCTCCCCCTTCCATGAATCTTACACAAACAATGAAATCTAATCAGGCTGCCCAACCTCGCTTCATCACCACTGCGTGCTGCTCCATGCAGCCTTCGCTTGTCAGCAGCGATACAAGAGCAGAGCACGTATCAACACAAACAGGAAAGCTCAGCTAATGCAATAAGGCTCTCACAGACGGATGCCTGCTTTGCAGTGTGTCAGATCCCCAGAGATCATGCCTGCTCCTTATTCACCTGAAACTGTGCAGTAATGTGACTAGCTCTCTGAAATGATCAATGGTCACTGAATCATAGAAATCAGGGATGGGAAAACCAGCTGCATTATACCGCTGTCCACCACCTCACCTATGTATACACCCATGCATGTACACAGAAGCTCCCAGCTGCTGGAGGAGGATATCTCCCTAAGGCTGAGTACAGCTGGGCTTTAAATTACTCTGGTGATTGAGTTTCCAGTGACTCCCTGGGAGTCTGTGAGCTAACCAGGCAGACATCACCCACTGTACTGACAGTCTTTCCTCCCCAAATGACGGATTTTTACTTGGTCCGTCATACTTGCTGAGCATCCTGCTGAGTCCCCTGCCAGAAAGCAACTTTGTCCCAGCTTCACCAAGCTCTGCACACTCAACATTTCTGCTCTTTCAGTAAAAGTGAATCCCTCAGGCTTTCTCCACCCCCATGTCCATGGTCCTCCTGGGGCTGTGCACTGAGCTGTGCCCAGGTAGGCAGCTGAGGTTTCACTGCAGAAGGATGAGGAGAAGCAGGTGGTCATGGTGCAAGTGGCAGGATGGCCAAGCAAAGAAACTCCAGGACAGGTCAAGGATCGTGCTCAGCACAGGAGAGGATGCACTGAGGTGCAGCTGGAGGAGCAGAGGGAAGAGCAAGGGAGTGAATCTTGCTCCCCCCCAAAAAGGAAGGTTGCACATTGGAAATTCTGCATGGCTTTAAAGACAAACTATCTTCATGCACTTCATTTGCCAGGTTTCACATGTGCTACAAGGTCTGGTAAGTGCGCAGGCTGTTTAATATTAAATATACTATTTATTATTTACACAGCAAAAAGTGCATGCTAAGGAGCTCTCCAAGGCAGACGCGCCGAGCCTGGCCCCAAAAAGCCTCCCTTGCTCCTCCCAGTGAAGCCAAGAGGAACAAACTCTTAAAAGTTTGGGAATACATCCAATGGCAGCAGGGGTTTATGTAGGTCACGGCGGCGCAGTGAAGCCCAGGGCCACAGCCAGGCCGGGCCGTGCTCCCTTGGACCAGTGCGATGGTTGAGCCTCTTCCCCAACCTCCTCCTGCAAACCAGGTCTGCTCTTGCTATGGGTTCCCTCTTCATCTTCCCTCCTGATCTGCACCGTGGGGGAGTTGCCCTGCCCTCGCTATTTTCTGATTTCTGACATGGTGATGGCAACAAGAGGAACAATAAATTATTTCAAAATAGGACAATGCTGTATATCAACAAAGAAAAGGGATGAGCAAGGCTAGAGGGGGAGCTCAGCAATCCAGGGTGGGAGTGCTGGGGGGATGGGCCCACAAGGCTGCAGGGAGGGATTATTGCTAGAGACGGTGGGAAAAGTTCCAGATCTCTTTGGAAATCCCTCTCGTTTCAGATGGTTACACAATAGCACCAGGTTGTCAATTACATACAAGAGCCCTTAGAGCTAAAGGTACCTGCAAAAGCCTTAGACCATACCCCCGGGGAAGGCTTCTTTGAGAAAAAAACCCACATATTTCTCTTAACTAGCTAATAGTTCAGACCCTGGCTAAATTTGTAGCAGCCTACAGTAAACTTGCAGGTCAGCTAACATCGTTGTCTGCCCACCATCCTTGTGCCACTGCTGGGAGCATGGGACGGACCCTGACCATTCCTCTGGCAGCAGCTTTGCCCCAAACCCGTCTCCACTGTGTCCAAAAGCACACTGATGCTCCAGGCCAGGCTAGCAGGCTGCCTCTGTCAGACCTTTGAAAGTCCCAAGTGCTTTATTTTGAAGATGTTGATAGCAGGAGTCATCTTCCAAAGCAAAGAGTGGGCTCCTGGATTATCCCACCAGCAAGGCTTGCCTTCCAGTGTGCCGCCGCAACCAAGACAGCTGACATAAATGATCACAATAGCTTCAAGGTGGTTTTGTGTTGATGCATCCAGAGTACCTCACCAGCTGCCTCCCAGACACAGAAGCCATCTAGGAGGCATGACTTTTTTAAAGAAAGCAGCTGCAATATTTTCCCCTTGCACAGAGCAGTTTCTGACAACTTCTAAAGAGAAAAAATCAGCAGCAACAGCCAGCACACACTGTAGGAGAGTTTCAGATAACCTTATCCCCACTACACCATGATAAGCCAAAGTTTTACGCTTTCATATCAAAGCTTCTCCCATGTAGCTTCAGTCAGACTTCTCCAGCACTTCAGTGGTTTTCATTCCTGAACAGACTTGTGTTTGTCGATGAGAAAATGGAAATCACAGCTCCAGAAAATACATGTAAAATCCTATTGGACCCAAACACCCTGCAGATCAGACAGAGACAGTGCCTCGTCATGACTAATGAACGTGTGCTTAGCGCCAGAACAGAGACTGGGGAAAATTCCTTGTCCAAAGCCCACGACTCTGAAAATTTCTAAATATATATGATGGAAGCCCATGCCCTTTAGCTTTCAGACTGCCAGTGATTTGCCCAATTCATCTCAAAAGTGCTCACTGCTCGTTGGCAAGCCTGTGTTGCACTGGGCCAGCAGAAGCTGCCTGATGAACTAAAGCAGCCCAGAGTGCAAAGTGATGGAAGAAGCAGTAGGCAGAGCACTGTAACTCATCAGACAATGTAAGATATCATAAGTAATAAGCAGCAGCAGTCTGCGAAGTGGTTTATAAAGGGCTCGATAAGTAACTCAGCTGAGCCTCTGGATTACACACAAGACAAATAATTTCATTTCTGTCCTTATGCAGCAGCCCATCTGCAGTGTACAAGGAACCATCCCTGTTCCTCACATCTCAGGAACTTCAGATAAAAGGGTGAGAATAGCTGCTAAAACCAGGTAACACAAGGCAAATTTTTCACTTGCTCCTGGGAGAGATGAGTGATTCCGCATGCCTGATCTCTATAATTGGGGAGTACTCGATATGCACAGATGTGCAAAGCCCTAAGTGGACACACAACTGTGAAAAGTTCAAGAAGCGGGCTGTGCTGGATGATAGCTTTTTCCAAATTCAAAATCAGATTTGGCCGGAGACGTTGACACGTTATAAAGCTGCGCTGATTGCTGCCCCGTGCAATACTGTTGAAATTCAGGGAACAAACTATCTGCAAGGGGGACCCACAGCGAACCCGCATACCGTCACATGCAAAAGCTACAAGCACCCACTTCTCTGAGCCCACCTTCAACACATCAGTCCTGCTTCATTGACAGAGCCTCCCAGGCTGTCCGTCCAGCGCGATCCTACTGCTTCAGCTCCCCTACGCTCCCAGGATTTTCCGCTAGGCTATCTCCATTCTGGCCCATTCATGAGGGGTCCTGAGTAACCTGCTTTCTACATACTTCGAATTGCCTGAATCGTGCAGAGACATTGACAAGTCAACAACAAACTTGCCTTGTGCTCCTGAGGGATTTGGGTTAGCACTTTTGAAGTGTTTCCTCTACTTGCAACAAGGAAACTTCTGCTGCACATGCAGCATGCTTGTGCAGGACACATTACATCTCAGGCATGTGCTTTCTTGCAGATTCGTTTGCAAATACACAGCAAGGCTGGTGTGCCCAAAAGGCACTTGGGTGCTCGCAGACCACTCGCACAGTTAGGCCAGTAGTGAGCTGTGTGCATTCAGCTGGGACTGACTGGCCTCTAGGACTTCAGCCCCAGTAGTCCTCTGCTTGCACGGACACAGCATACCATGAAGGTCCTGTCTGGGGAGAAGCAGATTCCTGCAGTCTGAGCCAAGCGCCTGGCCAAGAGACAACCGAGGGGGAAGATGAACCCCTACTGAAAACGACATCTGTGGCTTGAAAGTCATACAGAGACACCAAGCATTTGAAGTGTAGCCACCTCCAAATGCTGCTCATCAAAGCAACTTTAATTAACTAATTGCTTTTGCAGCAAAACATATAGGTATGTTGATATTGCCAGGGGAGCTTGGGCATTCCTGGAGGGTGCTGAGTTGGGGATACACATGCAGCTCATTAACTAGTGAAGGCCAGGCTCTGCTGCCCAGAGCCCCATGGATGCCCTTCCTTCCCCCTTGCGTGAGGGGTCGGCAAGCAGCTTCCATCCCCAGGCATGGGCTCTGCCAGCGAGCTGAGCTGCCAGGCAGAGGACCCTCGGGCTGCGGGGGGCAGCCGAGGACAAGCCAGCTCATCTCCACATTCCCTGCAAGGCAAGTCCTGCTAGATGTTATCAAGTGACAATGCACTTTTGGGCTCTTGCCAAGAAAAATGAGTTCATGTCAAACGGAAAGACATCAGCAGATAACATCTTTGAAATGCTTCAGATCACTGCCTTGCATTTCAGTCCACTGCACGGAGGAAGAATTCCCCATCCACCCTCTGCTCTGCATCCCTGAGTGCAGTGGCACCACTGCCACCACCTGAGAAAGCCTTCAGGCATGGGAACAAGTCCTGGCTCACCCAAAGAAGAGCCATTCCCCAAAACTCATCCATCTCTCACACAGCACTCTGCTGCTCAATGTAGCACAGATAACATCCTTCAACCCCAACAAGCTCACTCAGCTCATGCTCAGCAGCAGCAGGCAGGCTTTTGGCTGCAGATTTCCCCAGCAGCCCCACAGTGGAGCTCTCTATACCATGATGTTTCAAGGCAGCCCTGCTGTTCCAGCACCTCTTGCCCTAGAGCTGGTTTTAAGCCTTAAAGTGTTGGTTTTCAAAGTGCCACAAAGAGCCATATAACCACACCCTGGGAATCACCAAGTGGCCAGAAGAGAAGAGTTTGTTATGACAAAGGAGAGAAGTGCTTGCAAGCTTCTGGGGTGCATGAGACTGTGACCAGCAGACTGACGGAGGTTCTCCTCCCCCTCTACTCTGCCCTGGTGAGGCCCATCTGGAGTACTGTGTCCAGTTCTGGGCTCCCCAGTTTAAGAAGGACAAGCAGTTACTGGAGGGAGTCCAGTGGAGGGCTGCAAAGATGATTAGGGGTCAAGAGCACCTTTCTTATGAGGAAAGAATGAGAGAGCTGGGTCTGTTCAGCCTGGAGAACAGAAGGCTGAGAGAGGACCTTATTTATGCTTATAAATATCTCAAGGTTGGGAATGAAGACGATGGGACCAGACTCTTTTCAGTGGTGCCCAAAGATAGGATGAAGGGCAACAGGCACAGACTGAAACACAGGAAATTCCATCTAAACATGAGGAGAAACTTCTTTACTTTGAGGGTGACAGAGCACTGGAACAGGCTGCCCAGAGAGGTTGTGGAGTCTCCTCTCTGGTGACATTCAAAACTTGCCTGGACGCATACCTGTGCAATCTGCTCTGGTGAACCTGCTTTAGCATGTGGGTTGTACTAGATGATCTCCAGAGGTCCCTTCCAACCTCAACCATTCTGTGATTCTGTGACTCTGGTAAAACCAACCAACCAACAAAAAATTTAAAAACCTCAGCTCAGATAACCACAGATCTCCATTTAATTTGAAAACCCCTACAGCAATCAAATAGCTGATGATGTTTTCTTTTAAACCCTGGGCTGCCATTGCTCATGGCTGTTTGCAGCTAGGATCTCCTGCAGCAGCTGTCTGGTCGCACTGGAACGTGAGGTGAGGGAGACGACTGGGCAGAACTTGTGCTGTAGCTGACATTTCGAACACACTTGGGTCAGCAAGGCTAGCTGGGTTTGAGACCAGGAGCACACTGACCCATACCAGTCTGGCTTCCCAAAGCATGGCAAAACAACAGCACAGTCCAATCTTCCCTCCAAATTCATGACCATGAGACATCTGCACTTTGCTACCTTTGTCTATCTGCTTCAAAACAAAGACCCGCATCTCTGATGGTGAAGAACACAATGCAAACAGTTGCCTTTCACCTGTAAAACCCAGAAGTTTCAGGGCTAGTGGTAAACCGTGCTTTTTCCCATTATACAGTTGGTGGCTTGTCAGTAAAGTGAGGGGAACAAACCCTTTCTAGCTGAAAGATGGTTTTCAAGAGGGCTGTGACGAGGGAGGGTGTTTCTATTCTGAGCCACATCTCCAAAGGTCTCCAGCACATGGCTTCTTTCCCAGAACTTGGTTTAATTTCTCAGGAATCAACCCGGGGGGAGAGTGTGTATACAGAGACCCCCTTTCTGGGGGGCTGCCTCTTGGCACCATGACAGTGGGCTTTCAGCTTCGAGGTGCTTACAGGGGAGGCAGGGACACACGAGTATGTCAGAGTACCATGGGCTCTGCTGTTTGCTTGGGTAGGCACACCTAATCCTGCACCATCAGGCATCAAATACATCAGGCTCTCCAGTTCTCTTTATTTCTTAATTTATTCTACCCAGTAAAGATATAGGCTGGGTGGTTCCAATGTAACTCCTCTTCAAGGCAGGTTCAGAGACTACCCCATCTTGCACCAGCTGGGTAATAAACCAGGATAATAATGTGTTGTGACAGAGCAATTAACAGGAGGAAAGGGAAGCAGAGCAAGGGAACAAGCATGAATGAGTGCTGGTGTGAGCCACCGCATCTGAGGTGATTTATTTTCAATTTAACTTATTAAAACCACTCTGGGTACAGATTGCGTTTCCCACTTTGTCTTCGTTATTGCTCCACCTGCCTTGAGACTGGGCAACATTGGTGTTTTGACAGACTAATTGGAAGCCTGGCTAATTTCCCTGGTGCTTCCTCCATGGCGTGATGAAACCACTCCAGAGACCTGCAGCAGCCACACCAGGCAAAGCCTTTGCTTTCGCTGAGACAGGTCTGTGTTGCAGGGCCCTGAAGCACAACTGTGTCCCCACCCTTGAGGTGATCTCTATTTGCCCTGGCATGCACAGGCCAAGCAAACAGCAGGTCTCTCTCCAGATGTCTTGCCATCATGATCAGGGTACAGAAGGATACAGGTGGGCCCCTCTGACTTGCTGCTTCAGGTGTGGCACAGGGCCATGGAGAAATCAGGCTCCAGGAGAGACCTGTGCCCAACAGAGAAACTGCCCAACTGGGAGCAAATCCACACCATCCTCCTGTAAGGCTTCGCCCTGACCAAGAAGCTGGTGCTGGCATGGACCTGGGTCAGCAGGACTGCCTGTTCTCATCATGTAGATGAGTCCCAGGGCAGTTACTATAGGTGGATGGCTTGAGACACTACATCATGTGAGCCCAGAATTGATGTAGGACAGATTTTTCCTTCATTTAAGACCCCCATTTCGGTGCTGCAGAATAAACAAGCTTTTGCTACAGTTTATAACCAGCACTCCTTGCAGCTTGCAGTATCTCTTCAGAATAGGATATGGGATGCCCAGTAAAACATCTCCTACCAGTCACAATCATACCCTGGTCTTCAGCATTTCCTTGAGTCATACTTGGCAGACACCAGGGCTTGGTCTTTGCTGGAAGAAATTCAAGGCATAGACACGTTGCAGCACCAGAAGTTATGGTGATCAAAGATAGCTTTCCCATAGAAAATCAAGTTGCTTTGGAGAGGTGCATCTCAATCAGTCACCAGTGGAGAGTCTGACACCAGCTGGTATGGAATCTGTTTGTGTGGGAAGCAGAAAGCAAAGCAGGGAGTTTCTCCCTCTTGCGCTGATGGAGACCACAAATATCTCCCTTGCAGGTGGCAAGCTGCCAATGACTCCCAAACATGCTGTGGTCTGGACCATGCTCAAGAAACTATCCTGTCACATTAATAGCTTCATCAGTAGTCAATCAGCTTTTTTTCTCTCTTGTCACCAAATTGTTGAGGGCTGGTGCTTCTCCAAAGGAATTTATTTCCTTCCACAACAGTTTTGCACCCATCTCTTCTCCCCAACTTCTTCATGTCTTACACTTCCCCAAGGGTTTGTGAGATCTAATCAGCCAATTCAAAGGTGCTCACGGCCAGATCCAGCAGCATCTGCTATCCTGCACTTTGGATCCTAAACAGGACAGGCTGCAGCAGAACCAAATAAAAGGCACTGATTTCACAAGTCAAAGGCTTCTTTGAAACGATGGAAAAATACCTCCTTCCCATGCTAAACTAGGATTTGTGTATCTGTCTTTGGTGCCTTGCACAAGGAATTATGGCTGCCTCATTGGCAGGATTTAGAGCTGCAGTCAGCTCAGAGAGATCACGAGGCTGTATTTACTTTGTCACAGACATAGGGGTTTATCACATCCTGTCCCTTGAATATACATGTCCTTAAGTATATATACACCCAAGGTGTCTTTGGGCAGAACTCCAAGAACTGGGTGCATTAGAAAGAGTGTGACCAACAGGTCAAGGGAGGTTACCCTCCCACCCTACTCTGCCCTGGTGAGGTCCCATCTGGAGTACTGTGTCCAGTTCTGGACTCCCCAGTTTAAGAAGGACAAGAAATTATTGGAGAGAGTCCAGCAGAGACCTACAAAGATGATTAGGGGTCAAGAGCATCTTTCTTATGAGGAAAGAATGAGACAGCTGGGTCTGTTCAGCCTGGAGAACAGAAGGCTGAGAGGGGACCTTATTTATGCTTATAAATGTCTCAAGGGTGGATGTCAAGACGATGGGACCAGACTCTTTTCAGTGGTGCCGAATGACAGGATGAGGGGCAACAGGCACAGACTGAAACACAAGAGGTTCCATCTGAATATAAGGAGAAACTTCTTTACTTTGGGGGTGGCAGAGGACTGGAACAGGCTTCCCAAACCCGCCTGGACACATTCCTGTGCAATCTGCTCTGGTGAACCTGCTTTAGCAGGTGGGTTGGACTGGATGGTCTTCAGAGGTCCCTTCCAACCCCAACCATTCTGTGATTCTGTGATTCTGTGATATGACTGATCCTGGTCTTTTCCTGGGCAGCTAAACTTTCTGTCCAAGCACAGAAGGGTTGATAGCATAAGGCATGCTGGAGAACAGGTTTCCTTACTTGTGTAATGTACCAATTTGGGTCTAATTCTCCCTAGCTACCGGCTATTAATGTGACAAGTACTTTAACCAGACATGTTCTTAGAGTGCTCCCCTTGCTCATGTGTGCTGGGTGCTATGCTTGCACATTGTGATCCTTCGTCTAAAATTATGGCAGCTGATAAACTGAAGGCAGAAAAGGAAGTTAGAGCTCAAGCAATAGTCTGCCAAGTTTCTAATAAAATTAAAAACACGGCAATATTTAAGAGTATATGTGAAGCCAGCATTTGTCTGTGTTTCAGTCTGCCTTGAAATCTCTTGAGCAATCAACCCATGTGGAAGCAGCTTAAGGAATGGAAAAATCAGTCACTTCTATTTCTCATGTCTTTTTTAGTCTGCAAAGTACAATATGCAGTGGGAAAATGAGATCCAAAGCACTTACTCAGCAACAAAGGCAATTTTGCTTGTTTTCAGCTTGAGAAAACCAATGATATCTCTTCCTAAGGCTTCTCATGGCAGAAATCCATGGATGCTTGACCAATCGCCTATCCTCGAACGCAAAAGTTTCTCAAAAGAATGCACTTGTTCACTAGCTCTCCAAATGATCCTTTATTTCCATTGTCCATGTGCACACGTTTTGATCCAAGAGGCTTGTTCACAAGTTTAAGTAACAAAAAAACCCCACCCTTCCCCCACACCATTACAACTGTAGTTGTCACTATTTAGTGCTGCACTCCCGAACACAGTTTTTTAGTCAGTTCTTGTTAAATATCCGAAAGGGAATAGGCCCCTGGGCATTTGTGCTGGGTCCGCAGTTGTGTTCTCCATCTTGTACAGACAAGGTTTGGGAGATTTCAGCTGCCAAGGTCCCTGGTCCCCCCAGTCTTTCAATGAAAAACGTTCCTTTAGTGGTAGGAGACACACAGCACACAGAGGTACCCTGGATGAGTCAGGAGGAAGGTGAGGGTCACATTTATCTCTTGCATATAACTGTGTCATCACATTCATGTGCTCTGAGCTCTGAAAGAAGAGTGCAAATACGATTCCCTGATGGTTTCCCATCCTGGAAGCACCTGACCAAGGACATTTCTCTCAAGTTCAAACGAGGAAGACCAGGCTGCTCTCTCCAGCACAACCACTGCCTCTACAGGCATTGCTGTGGTCTGGACCTGGTCCACCATGAACCAGAGGGCCACCTACGCGACTTGCTACCTGTGCCATGGGCACCACTGGTATAGCTGAGTGAGTGGGGAGGGAGAGGCCAGTTTGGCCTGGGGCACCTATGAAAGTATCCTAAGCTGTTCTTCTCCTGGTAAATAGAGGGAACAAGTTGTTCGGATCAGTCCCTACCATGGCAATATGCAGAACAGAGTACAAGGACTATGCTAGCTTTCCCTTGGTGGAGGGGAAAGCTTCCTATAAACTCTTCATCCCAAATCTAACCACGTTAAGGCTTTGAGGAGGTCCACCCTACAATAGGTGGAGCAAGTTCCAATCCTAAGGCAAGGTGGGTCATTACAGTTGATAACAACCTAATATTGTGGTTAAAGTAGACTAAAGTCTCCTAAGCAATCTAACATAGATCAAGATAAACATTTGGTGGGCGAAGAGGCACAACCTTATGGCTGTAGAGAAACAGGAACCTGGAAAGAAGCAGATGGTGCTGGAGTCACCCATGGCTGTGCAGGGACTCCACGTTTCCCTTTCCATCTGGGGCAAGCGCTTCACTGACATTTTGATTCGTATCAACACACCTGCAGCTTTCCCACTCTTGGATAAGAGGGCAAAGCTCAAGAGAAACAGCTCTCAGCTGCAAAAAAGTATGCCTCTCAGAGTCCTTAGCCAGGCTGAGGTGGATCACCACAGAAATCCTCATGAAAGCTTTTACTAAACAAGATGCCAATGCCCCTGAGTTGCAGCTGATATTTCTTGAGCTCTGATGATGTTAAGTCGCATCCCGGTGTTTGGCACAACTCCTTAAAATCACCATTTTGTGCAATAAGACCAGTATTTTAAAAAACATAGTTCACATTTTAGCTGCTTGTTTTATCAAATGTAATACCAGCTCACATGATGTGAGAAGTAGCACCCTACAACCAGAAACATCCTTGCTTATGACAGTTTTGGCTCTAGATTTCATCTCAGAAGTACTAATCGCCCTTATGGTGGGAGTTTTTCCCAGTTTTCCTTTTGAATATAAGGGATCCCAGATCCTTAAACAAAGCAGAGTAAATCACTGCATTTGCGTAGGGGCCACTTGTTGCTCTTGCTTCAGGAAAATTTCTTTATTTCCTCTAAATGTCCACAATTCTCTTTAGAGGAATAATATTTACTATCAGAGCTGTCCAAAAATGTCTCATTGAAAGATTTTTTTCCCCCACAAAACTTATCTTGCAATTCTTTGCTGAAAATTTCAAGCCTTCCCTATCCTCCACAGTAAGTATCTGAATACCATTTTTTCCATGTCTATTTTTAATATTATTTTTAATATTATTATTATGTTTGTTTTATTACTAATTTTATTATCGTTTAATAGGAAACAGCGATTTCCCTACCATATCTTCAAGTCCTCACTGCTGATGTTTCCCTCCCATTTCTTTGACTTTCCTTCCAGTGCTTCACTAATTTTTCAAAACTACCAAAAAGTGGAGGGGAAAAAGGAAGAACTACTCTCTTCTTTTCGCTAAATAGACTTTCTAAAGCTAGTGAAATTCTGAAATGCTACAAAGTTACCACAGTCATGGTTTTTCTTTTCATTTATTATGTCAGAAGTTTCTTCCCCAAAATCCAGGGAATTCTGGAACAGACGAAGAGTAGAATGAGAGTAAGAAAGAAAGAAATTAAATAATTTCTTCCACAATTCTCCCTGTGACTTGACAAGCACCTCTAGTCATGTTTGGAAAGATGGAATCAGAGCCAGAAAGCAAAAAAAAAAGGTGAAGATTCTAGGGTTTGAGTTGGTTTAGGGATTTTCCTTGGATTAATCTATAATTTTCTTATTTCAACACTGTGAGGTTTTGTATTTTTTCAATTAAATAACTTTTTCCCCTCTTTAACCAGCTCTATGCTTCAGACTACGTAATAACTTTTCCTATTTAATATTTCTCTAGCTTGTCTTGCATGTGCTTCCAAAAATAGGGCTCAGCACTGATTATTTCTGTTTCTGGGAATAATTAACTCAGACAAGAGCCCTCCCCATATGCAACTTGCATCATTCCTGCCCACACAGCGCATTGTGTCCACATTTAACCACATACAAACACAGCTCCATAATTCTTTGTGCAAAGAAAATTGTAAGACACAGGGCATCATCCCCTGCCCTGGTATTTTGGTTTCCCTCTGCTCAAGGTACACCCCAAAGCCTCCATCCTGGTGAACTGCTGTCCCTAAGTACACGCTACCTCCAGGATGTCTGGTGGCAGGCAGTTTCCTAGTTACAAGGTATTTGTCTTCAGCACCAAGTGTCCATTTACTGCTGGTGAGATATGGAGAATGAAAGCTCTGGGGCATTATCAGCCTAAGTCAACACATACTATTAATAATCATTACTCCTGCACTGTGTATTGCTTGGCACCCACAGCCAGATTAGCTCTGCTTTTTGCATCACAGCTGTACACGTGCTTATTACCACACAGTTTACAACCAATGCAATTACTTGGCCGATTACTGAACACTACAGATACGGAAGAAATAATTTTTTATCTCTTGAACCATCAGAAAACCTCCAGGGCTAAAAAAAACCCAACAATAAAGCGATTGTCACAGGGATTAAATGTTTTTTTTTCCTCCCATACTTACTTGAGTGTTTGCTTTTTTCAGATTTACAAACAGAACTGCCCTAATAATTCTGGCAGTAGCACTGCCAGGCCCCCTTCCTTATGCCGAGAAGACAAGCAGGTGAGCACAAGCACGTCTGCCTGCAGCAGCTTGGGGCAGGACGGGTGAGAGAGACCTAAGTGACCAACTCAGACAGTGACAGAGGGAATCGTGGCCTCATAATTGCAGTTTTCTAGCTATTTTCAGAGCATAACTGAACAAGTTTGTCTGCTGAAGCATACTTGGAGTCCTTTAAACTGCCTGAATTAAGAGAGGGGGGTGGAAATAAAAGAAGACCTGGAATAAGGACAAAGCAAACAGAAATTCTGCTCACAGAAGCCTCTTAGCACCTCTCAGTGTGCCATGCTGGAGTGAAAGATAAAAGCTAAAATCTTAAACTTTCCTACTTCCAGCACATGTCACAGACAGAAAATCCTGGCTTTGCAAGTGGACACCAGGGACCCACACTCTTTTAGTCAAGTATACCATATATTTCTGCTGTTCAGCAGCCTGCCCATCCTGCCTGATACAGATGTACCCTTGTGGGGACCACCAAATCAACAGTCATAGGTTTCTGGAAAGCTCTGCATCTCATGGGTACATGACTAAGGACTGCCAAGCCATGAGTGGCTGCCCTCATTTTGTCCTTACAATGCACATTAAGAGATACTGACTACGAAGTAGGTGCCAAGCAAGATTAAAAAAACCTCAATGAATTATTTCAAATAAACCATGCCCCAAACACATGAGCTTCTGCTTCGAGTTTAAAATACAGTGTAGAGAGCTGAATCCAGCCTTTCAGTCAAGCACTGGCTAAATCATATTAGAAAACCTACAAAGGTCCGTTGGTTTCCCTCAAGAGATGCTCAGTGATTGAAACCAGCAGGAAGAGGCTGTGGTCAGGGCATGGCTGTTGGTTTTCTCCTCCCAGCAGACTCAGTCCCACCTGTGGGCTGCTGAATTGCAGAAAGCTTACCCCAAAACGCACTGGCGGTTTTGGGACAGAATCATAGAATCATAGAATAGTTTGAGTTGGAAGGGACCTTCAAAGCTCATCTAATCCAACCCCCCTGCAATGAGCAGAGACATCTTCAACAGATCAGGTTGCTCAGAGCCACGTCCAGCCTGGCCTTGAATGTTTCCAGGGATGGAGCATCTACCACCTCTCTGGGCAACCTGTGTCAGTGTTTCACCACCCTCATTGTAAAAAATTTCTTCCTCATGTCTAGCCTGAATCCCCCCTCTTCTAGTTTAAAACCGCCATACCTAGTCCTGTCACAACAGGCACTGCTAAAAAGCCTGTCCCCATCTTTCTTATAGGCCTCTTGTTTCCTGAAAGGCCACAGTAAGCTGTCCCTGGTGCCTTCTCCAGGATGAACAACCCCAACTCTCTCAGCCTGTCCTCATAGGAGAGTTGTTCCAGCCCTCTGACCATTTTTGTGGCCTCCTCTGGCCCCTCTCCAACAGGTCCATGTCTTTCCTGTTCTGAGGGCTCCAGAGCTGGACACAGGACTCCAGGTGGGGTCTCACCAGAGCAGAGCAGAGGGGCAGAATCACCTCCCTCGACCTGCTGCCCACGTTCCTTTTGATGCAGCCCAAGATACAATTGGTCTTCTGGGCTGCAAGTGCACATTGCTGGCTCATGTCCAATCTTTCATCCACCAGTACCCCCAAGTCCTTCTCTGTAGGGCTGCTCTCAATCCCTTCAACCCCCAGCCTGTATTGATACCAGAGGTTGCCTCCAACAACTGTTATCAGGTGCTGGCATGGCAAGGCCCTGCTTTTGGTCCTCGGCTATGGAAATACTGCTCTATCACGAAGCAACAAGCTGCTGTGGGTTCTAGGAGAGAGTGAGTAGAGAGGTGGTGCACAGAAGGGAGAATGCTGCAGACATTGGAGAGGGGGGACAAAAGCATGTGATCCCTATGGTGATGGGTAGAGGCACAGCTGTGGGTTGCAGAGGAGGTGAAGGACATCAGAGACAATGCAGGGGTAACCCGTCTGTCCTGGGCACTCCCAGGAACCCACATTGTGATTAAACTGCCTGAGGGCAGTCAATAACACACTGTGTATAAAGCATCCTGCATGCACCGAGGGATCTGGCAAACAGGGGAGTTCCCAGAGAGGAGAGGCAGGCTGGGCTAGATAATCCCCAAAGGGCCACTGCTGAGACTAGCGTAGGAACATGAGCAGGACCAGGCTGGTTGTCCCTGCAAGTTGCCTGTGCTGGAGGACAGGAGCTGAGAGGGAGATTTCTGGGGCAGCAGCTCCTGCACACACAGGTTCCCTTTCACAGTCTCGGGCAAAAAAGAGATGCTGGATGCCAGCTCAAGCCACACACAGCAAGGCAGAGATTTTCCTCACTGCCCTGAGACATTTATTTTTGAACTATTGCATATGTTTCCTTTCATTATCAGTCATATTCATTTGCTTTGAAAGGAGGTTACAAATAAGGAGAAAGCCCCTCATTAATTGACTGGATGGGCCCATGCCTTTGGCTGAAGCGATTTATTGCCTCCTCCCTCTCTTCACAGCCGCACTGGCTTAAAGGCTGCATGAGGAAGAGCTGCTCAGCTCTTGTTTGGAAAGGAACTCGGCACAGACTAGCGTGGAGGACATGGGATTGCCTGCAATCATGGGCCGCCTGTCTTTTAGCCTCTAGACAGCTCTTGTTTGGAAAGGAGATCCCCAAAAAGGTGTCTGATGACAAGTCAAAACCTGCGCCCAGCTCTGCCGGCACCACGTTTGGTGTTATTTACTCTGAAGCATCAAAATTCACCCCTGCTTGGCATTTCTGAAAAGTATAAATACAGACAGGACAAATGGACAGAGATTTTCTACAGGTATTTTTCCATGTACGGAAATAACCCTGCTCTCTACCATCCCAGAGGGCAACTTGCACCATCCTTAAAGTCAGTCCCAGCAACTGATTTATCAGACATATTTCTGTCTGCCTTCAGAGAGAAGGCCAGGAAGCACCACCAGGAATTTGATTTCCCTGGATAATGAGAGAGGGAATAAAATGATTTAAAAGGCTCAAAGGAAAAGGAAAAAATGTATGAGGAATAACATAATGGAAAGACGGAGGTGAAAAAGGAGAGAAAGTGGAAAAACGTTTAAACCAAGCTTCAATAGCCATCAGGGAAGCAGAAAATAAAATGGACCCCTGGTCTCCACTAAGGTGTTCAAAAGCCTCCGTTCTGAGTATCAACAGAAGAGCTCAGGCAGGCAAACCAGAAGGATGTTATTTGGAGCAGCTTGCTGGCTTTCCCTAGAGTTTAATAATAGCAACTGTATTTATACAACTAAAATGTTTTTTGTATAAAAGGCTAAGTACTGGTATGTCACGCTAGTCACTTTAATTTAAAATAAATTCTAAAAGTTCTCACTGGAAAGGCTTGCAGCTAACTATAAATATATGCAATATGCAGATGGATTTTTTTGAAATCAGCTTTATTCTTCTTTGGAGGTACTAAATTGCACAACAGTGCAGCGTTTCTGTGGTGCAAATGTCCAGAGGCCCTAGGAGTCAGGATTTCTAAATGCTACATTTTATTTTTTAGCCCTTCTGCATGGAGCAGCAGCTATGGCTGGTTTGATGTGGCATTTTGAATTGATGAGAGATATGAATTGATGAGAGATATGAAGAGATTTTAAAAGATAGGAGAGAGTGGGGAAAATGAAAAAGGAAGAATACTAGGCAGGGTGATATCTCTCATCCTCCCTCTGAGCATTTGGAGGAAAAACCTGGTCAATCAACTGTGAGGCTGAAAGCACCTGCCTGGACTCCAGCCCTGTTGTTCTCTAGGTGAGTGACAACAGCCGCAAATGCTTACTGCATTCATTACTTTTCCCTAAAAATGGAAACCACAGAAGCTTCCTCTAGGAATGTCCAGCCCATGCTCTCCCCTGGCTGCGCATTACCCCATGCAATAG
Organism: Pampusana beccarii; assembly: GCA_013399365.1. NCBI lineage: Eukaryota > Metazoa > Chordata > Aves > Columbiformes > Columbidae > Pampusana > Pampusana beccarii. Next base: position 392,958 of record VWYH01005543.1, on the reverse strand, counting down.
GGACAGCCAGGTGACATGTGGGACGGTATTTTCTTCCCCTGCCTTTCCAGACACAGGGAGCTCTTTGCTGGTGGCCAGCAGAGAGCAGAGCCTGGGTGACTCCTTGATTCCCACGATACGGAGAATGCCCGGCCCCACCTTCCATCTCCTGCGTGGCCTCATCATGAAAATCTGCAGGAGGGTGAGGGTGGTGAAACACTGGAACAGGTTGCCCTGAGAGGTGGTAGATGCCACATCCATGAAGACATTCAAGGCCAGGCTGGACAGGGCTCTGAGCAACCTGATCTAGTTGAAGATGTCCCTGCTCATTGCAGAGGGGGTTGGACTAGATGACCTTTGAAGGTTCCTTCCAACCCAAACTGTTCTATGATTCTATGATGCAGGTGGCCTTTTTTATTGAACACTTTTATGTCCTTTGTAAGCCTCAGGATGGCAGAAAGGATGTTCATCTGCATTTCAAACCCCAGCTCCTGCAAACTGACACAGCCCCTTGGCCAGGCTCTGGCCAGCAGCACCTGCCAGGAAGAGGAAAGCAGCCAGGCAGGTTCAAGCCTGCAAATGGAACAGCAGCTTCCTCTCTTTTTGTGCTTGCAAAGAGTCTAAAAACATCGTTGATGGCCTTTACATGGGCTTTCTTTGGCTTGTAAGCATTGCCGGAGTGCGTGACATCATATGTTGGCGTTGCCCTAGCAGTGGCTCCATAGCAAAGCAACAGAGCTGCACTGGCAGGCACAGGGGCCAGCAGCACTGCAGTGGGCTTGGCAGCTGAACTCAGCCCTCACCTGAGGCTTCAGCCTCTGTGAAACCTCCAAAATGTGGTGCAGCCCCCTCCCACTGGGGCAGCCAGACTCGGTTCACCAGCCTTTGCCAGGAACAGAGTTTTCATTGCAGCCGTTATAAAGGATAACTATGGTGAATTCCTTAGAAGGGACTGAAGTCAGCCTGCTACCAGATAGCAGAAAATATTTATAACAATCACTTCCAACTGCAGCCTTTCATCTAAAATCTAAACAGAAAGATGAAATCCCCAGGCCTGTAAGTTGATACCTTGGCTATATATGGTCAAAGAACTACACAGGGGAGAAAAAGTAATCCTTGTACACGCAGCACCAACGAGATCCATTAACCTCTGTAAAATTAACAAGCCACTATCGTCAATCAGCTTTGAAGTATGATTGTCACGCTGTTGCATTAAGAGCTCTGCTCTCCCGGGGATTTCTCAGCATGCTGCACTCACTGCCACATGTGTGACAGCACACAACATGCTGGAAATGCACAGCAGACATCCCCTGGCCTCACCTGCCTGCAACAGCAGTTCTGGATTATAAAGCACTATTAACTATTGCAAAGGCACGGGGTGACCTCCTCCACTCCCAAAGCAAAGCACTGCTGAGCAGCAGCAGGGCATTTTACAAGACACTCACTGACCAACAGGGGAATGGTGTTTTCTGGTATCCAGGCTTGCAGAAATGAGAGCAAAAGCAACTCCTGCATGAAAACAGACCCAGAAAATTGCAAGGTATTGAAACACTTTGCTTCAGACACTAGTAGTGACTACAACTGACCCTTCGTGAAAAGTTCTTTTGATAGCAAAAAGTCCACATTTTCCATTAAAATGTCAACTTTTTTTTTTTTAAGAACCCTCTATGTGTCTTTCCCACAGCAGCAGAAATGAGCTGCAAAGCCTTACTCAGAGACGTGCTTCACGCACCATGTTTCCCCACAGCCGCCCAGTCACCCTGGCTGAGAGCAGCAGCACAGGGGTGCCTGTGTCCCTAGTGCAGGGCACATGGCCTGGCACAACAACTCTCTTTGCTACCAGGGAATTAAGAAGCTGAAGCCTGCCTGGAATAGCGGTGTTTCCTTGTCACGCTCCTCCGCTTTTAGCTGAAGGTTTGCTAACCTAACACAACAGATGTCAACTTTTCCCTTCCTTTCCAGCTTGCAAACTGTTGCCTACCTCCCAGCTTTCAGGCTTATTGTAATAGTGGAAGAATCACTGTTCCTGGCTTTGCTGTGTGTATGGGAGGGCTGGGACATTGCCTCTTAGGTGAGACACAGAATAAGGATGTATGGTCATAGACACATGGGCTTGAAAACCAGCATGGCGTATTTTCCTTCCAGGAAGAAGAACATGTTTATATCACCTGTGGCTTTGGCCCTATGATATTAAGTGCTTTCTCCCTCCAAGACACTGCTGTGCATAGACACTCCACCATGGAATCATAGAATAATTTGAGTTGGAAAGGACCTTCAAAGCTCATCTAATCCAACCCCCCTGCAATGAGCAGAGACATCTTCAACAGGTCAGGTTGCTCAGCACCCTGTCCAGCCTGGCCTTGAATGTTTTCAGGGATGTGGCATCTACCACCTCTCTGGGCAACTTGTTCCAGATGGAGATGGTCTCATGCTCAAAAGCAAAGAGCTGCCATTCCTGCTCTCAGTCTGCTGCATGCAGGCTTTTAGCAGCTCACCCATAACATTAGTCACAAACCAGTCAAGTGACTTCACCAACACACATAAACCTTGAGCTGGAGCCCACAACACCTGGTCCTCATCAGCAGATCAGCCTCTGCATAGGACATCCCGTAAAGCAGCCTGACAGGCAGATGAACTCATGTGCCTTTGGAGTAGCAAATTTCTTTTTTGTTTCTTTTTGCCCATCCCCAATTCATTACTTGCAATTCGGTTTCAAGAAAACAGCAGCAAACATCTGAATCAAAAAAACAGAGATTATAAAAGTCATGTTTCCTTTTGTGAGATCTGTCTCAACCTGCTTATTGTTACTAGGCAAACAGCAGCAAATTCATTTATGCATATGTCCCTGCCATATGTGGTGACAAAACCATGAGAACGATTTCTGTTTAAATACAAACTCTTTTGTTTCTGTAACTCATGCTGTATCTCAGCAGGGCATGGTCACAACCACCAACCAATCAAATTTTGGTCTCAGTCAGTTCCAAAGTCACAGTAATGCCAGCTAGCTATGCCATAGCAAATGGTGACTTTGCAGGGCAGAACAACAAGCCTCTTTGCAGTGATGGCAAGGAAGAAGATACATGTTTGAGAAATGCTGTTCGAAATATAAACCCCAATAACTTTTGCTGGTAGTTATTATGTGGGCTGTACCTCAGTGCATATTTGGTGTATCTAACCAGTGCAACAGACAACTTGATGCCTTCTGACCCTTCCCAGCTTCCTCACGTGCCCCAGAGCCACTTTGCTGTCAATCTTTTCCGCACGCCTCAGAAGCTGGGTTACCTCTGACCCCTGGTTGGAATTGCTCCCTGCCTTCATGCCACAACCACACACTTAATGCTTGCAAACACAGGGTAGGAAACGTGGAAGGACAGATTTAAAAAGAAAGGTGCATCTGCTAGATGTGCCAAGCCACAGGGTTGGAAGGGAAGGGACCAAAGCCCAAAACAGAGTAGTGATATTTGCATGCAGACTCATGCATTTGCAACCAGCCAGTTACACCCCCCAGTTGACAGGGAAGAGTCACATGCACCTTTTCAGGCAAGTATGCAGCATCCTTAGTAGAAATCCAAGTGTTAAAAATCTTTGTTGGATCTTCTCTCAGCAATTTCAATTTATATAACCCAGGGGTTTAGTTGCTGGAGAGAACTCTTCAGATTTATCTTCAGTCTTCTATACTCCTCTACACTTTAAAAATGGGCTGCTCTTGCCTGCAGACAATGGCTTTGAGGTCTGAAAAGAGCTGCTTTGCTGAAGGAGCAGCTGTGGAGCCTACCAACAGGAGCAGTGGCCAGATGATTAACCCTCCTGCTTCGAGGCATTGGCTTCTCTCTTCCAGGCTGCAGCCACTCTTTCAGCTCTTCTGTCAGAAAGGGGAATTATTGTCCCTTAACCTGGCAGGAGTTGCTCCTGAGGCCTCTGTGCCCACATCCACAAGGCAAAAACAAAACTGTCTCCTGTGTCCTGCTGATACGTTCTCCTTCCTCCACTCAGCCAAGTCAGTACACAGAAAGTTCCCATTGACAAGATAATGAGGACAAAGAAGTACAAGCCTGAAAAACATATCTCTGATGGGAGCGTTTCAAAAGGCAGCCAAATTCCAGAAGGCAAGAAATATTCTCCACCATGTCAAGTATCTATAGGGATGCAAGAAAGTGGTTGACGATGATAAATTAGATAATAATAGCTCTGTTTTAACTCATTAAGGTTTCCGTTATGGCTCCAGGTAAGTGTAGTCCCACTGCATGCAGAATTTTATTTATGCCTGCATTGCAACCACCTTTGGATAGCACTGCTACAGGGCACAGAGCGACAAAAGAAGAAATCAAAAGTGATGTTGTTAAGAAATCAGAAGTAATGTTGTTCTGCAGCTCGAGAGAGGTGAACTATTTCCAGTGTCACAGTGTGCAAGCAAACCTCCACCTCCAATACAACCAAACCCCAAACAATGTGAATGTACCCCGGCAGCTGGATCATGGCCCAGGACCTTCCCGGCACAATAAATCTCTGCAGGTCACTCAGTGTTAGTGTTGCAACGTGGATTTCTGTCATCAAAGTAGGCAAGGGTCACCTTTTATTTTGTCCCAGGTGTCTTCTCCGAAAAACAAGCCAACCTCCCCCCTAAATCTATTTGGTTTCTCCTCCTCCAGCTTTTTAAATGAAAAACAGGCACACTTCTGCGGAGTTTCCAACTTCCATAATTTTCACTGAGAGGAGAAAATGCAGTGAGGTACTTCTGGGGAAACACCCTCTATCAAACATTTGCTGAGTTCCAGGAATGACAACCAGCAAGCCTGTACAATCTCTATCACACAGAAAGGTAAGCCAAATGACCTTTACAGGCTATCTCTAGCAGCTTTGACATACATAGTTGTGTTGTATTTGTGGTTTAGACCACCTGTGAGATGAAGTCTTTCTTTACAGCCAATCATGTACATTTAAAAATCGATGGCCTCCAAAATCTGCCTGCAGTGAGCTGAGATATCCCACAGAGCAATGAAGAAAACCTTGCTCGAATGTCAGGGTCACCTAGGCTGTTTGAACACACCAGCAGGCAGAGAAGATCCTCAGGAGACTCAAACTGGGTTCTCCTGGGAGGGTTTTACCCTCCTGGGTTTTGCCTCTCCTGGCAAAACCTGGAGAGAAATTCTTACACTCGTTCTCCCTCACTTGCAAGTGCCGTGGCTGTGTGGTCTGTTTTGTAACAGGACTGATGGAGAAACCAAGGGAGAAGCAGGAGAGAGCGATGCTTGTGCTGGCATGTCTCCAGACCCACTTTGCTCACCCTGCAGCATGCCCCCATCCTCAGGAGGATGTTTGTGCAGGAAGGGATTCCCCTCATGGGTCAGAAAATGTTTTGGTTTCCAGCCTCCTAAGGGTTTAAACTCAGTCAGTTAGTCCCAGGTTTGTTACAAGCTCACTGGAAACGTCACAAACTAACCTGTCTCAGCCTCTCCTTTTCATTCAGTAGCTTCACACCACTCTATTGCATTAACGAAGCACTCTTCTTTCTGTGTTAGAAGTCATTAGTGCAGTGGTGCTGGGGAAATAACTGCTGCCAAATCAAGGCCTCTGCTCACAATAACTGGTGCAAAGAGAACATCATTTTACTTCATTTTTAATGACCCAAACACACGCCTAAAGCTACCCATGTTCAAATGTGTTAGCAAAGCTCACCAGTTCTCCTCTAATTGGTCCATGTGCCTAAGCTCAAAAAAAAATAAATGAATGAAACTCATGCCACAAATCAAAGGGTGCTCTACCCCAGCAAGGACTGGATGGCAGGCACTCCGCACCACTCCCCACGGTTGCTGGTGGAGATCATCATTCTCACACTGAGCTCTGGGCCCAAACCTCGCACATGGCTTTGTGAATCCCACCTGCTCCTTTGCAAGATTTTCCATCACGTAAGTAGGGTGCTAGAAGCAAATCCATACTTGCAAGGAGCTGTTGTACAAGTTGCCTGACTTGATATATGCCTTTTCAACGTACTGGCTTTCACAGAGAAATTGAGATGCTGAAGTGCTTTTGCTTCACCTTCTGCCACAGTTCCTGTTAGCAGGGTTTTTCAAAACACTTGGTCTGAAATCCATCCCCTGCTTAAGTTTCCAGAGTTAGTGAAGAAAAGTTTGGGTCAAGCTGTGACTTGAATTTTATGAGAAGCAATTAAAAAAAAGAGCAAACCACAACACCAAACTTCAACTAATTTCTTCAGACTGCTAAATTAATTTATTCAGTTGCAACTTTCCTAAAAGGTAAAGCTTTCTTCCCTAATTAAATAATGTTCACACAGATCAGTACATCTCCCCTCATGTCCAGCAAAGGAATTTTAAACCTCTGGTCTAGCTGGAATGGAAGGGATTAACACTATATTAAATATGGAGCTCTTCATGTTACCTTTTTTCTTTCCCTCTCTCACCTGTCCACACAGTGTTGCTACCTTGGCACCAAAATGCTGATCAATAGCAGGAAAATTCAGATCAATTTAGTTCTCCCTTTCCCATGCACAGTGATTTTTCTTGGTAAGGCCGGAAGAATTCTCTTTTGCTCATTGCTTTTACCTTTGCTGCCTAGAGTCAAACCTAGGCTCTCTCTGCAAGCACACTGAAGCTGAAACTTGTACAATATCAGCTCTATTAATTTAAGACATGAACGTCGAACTCATTCTGTAGCAGAGCCAAGCAGCTTTTTCAAACTAGCTGATGCAAAATTGAGCAGCCCAACCTTCCTCTAAACTTTGACAGGACTGGGGGCATCTGAACATGACCCTGAGCATGTTGCACCTCTGGAAACGATGAAGAAGCACTCAGATGAATCACTGTATGTCCCTCTTCCGTTTTTCGGTCCAGCCCTCTTTTTCCATTTTTTATCATGCATTCACCTCTCTTTTACCTTATCCCACCTCATCCCCATACAGGCACCTCCCTGGTCAGTCTTTCACCTACTCTGCTGAGGTATAAGCATACGCAACCCTTGGGTATATGGGCACCTTGAGGTTCATGCATCCCTTTTGGAGATGGCTACAGTTGCTCCATCAGTAAGTCCTTCTACTCATACCAAAAGGAAAGGGCAGTGGTGCAAATTAGCTCTGTAGCTGAGCGGTGCAATAGCTGAAGGAGACAAATGCACTGTGCCCATGAAGGAGAGCAGTGGCTGAGCAGTGCCACACTCCCTTTGATGTATAGGAGAGTATGACTGTATTTTCCAGAAAGTCTCTGTTTTTAGACATAGCTAAGCTTCCAACTGGAGTCCTGTGGTTCTCCGTTCTCACTAGTGCTCAACTCTGCTCTCCTCTAATAGAATCATAGAATAGTTTGGGTTGAAACGGATCTTCAAAGGTCATCTGGTCCAACCCCCCTGCAATGAGCAGAGACATCTTCAACTAGATCAGGTTGCTCAGAGCCCCGTCCAGCCTGGCCTTGAATGTTTCCAGGGATGGGGCATCTACCACCTCTCTGGGCAACTCATGCCAGTGTTTCACTACCCTCATTGTAAAAAATTTCTTCCTCATGTAAACCCTGAATCCCCCCTCTTCTAGTTTAAAACCATCATACCTACTCCTGTTGCAACAGGCGCTGCTAAAAAGCCTGTCCCCATCTCTCTTCTAGGCCTCTTGTCAGTCCTGAAAGGCCACAATAAGGTGTCCCTGGTGCCTTCTGAACAACCCCAATTCTCTCAGCCTGTCCTCATAGGAGAGCTGTTCCAGCCCTCTGATCATTTTTGTGGCCTCCTCTGGCTCCTCTCCAACAGGTCCATGTCTTTCCTGTTCTGAGGGCTCCAGAGCTGGACACAGGACTCCAGGTGGGGTCTCACCAGAGCAGAGCAGAGGGGCAGAATCACCTCCCTCAACCTGCTGGCCACGCTCCTTTTGATGCAGCCCAAGATACAATTTGCTTTCTGGGCTGCAAGTGCACATTGCTGGCTCATGTCCAATCTTTCATCCACCAGTACCCCCAAGTCCTTCTCTGTAGGGCTGCTCTCAATCCCTTCATATCTTCTCCACTTTGCACCCAAAAACTGGCAATACAGGGCCCCAGCATGACATCTGTGTGCCTACAGCCCAGCCATGAGATTATAGTGATTGGAGGTGGAAAGCGATGCCTCGTGCCCCACCTGCCCGGCCTGGCTGCCGTGCCCCCATCACGAACCAGCCCCGTGCTCACACCCATGGAGGCGATAGACATCTCCTCTCACAAGTTTCCTCTCAGAGTTGCCAAGCCTCTTGCCCTGTGTCACAGCGAGCAGCTAACAGCTTCCCAGCATCTCCACTGAAAATGCATAGCTTTAGCAGGGTAATGAGCTCTCCAGGTCGAGTCTTTTACTGACTCCCCACAAATCACTGAAAGGACAAACTACTGGTTTGGTTCGTTAGCAAGTGCTTTGTAGAAATCTGTGTTTATTTGCAGGAGAACAACATGCTAATTCATACTAAGTCGAAGAAGACTTGATCTGAGAAGCAACTTAAGCCTCCCACCTTCCCTTTCAGCACTGCAGGATTGACTATAGAGAGCAGTTCTCCCACCCTAAGCATGTCAAATTCTCCCCTGGCACACCAAGGGCCAGACAGGGCACTCTAGATGCTAGTCGGCATTTTTCTGGAGCCCCAACTCTTGGACCTCTCGGATTCAACAAGAAATTTAATTTTCGCCTTGGCACAGCAGAGGAAAACATCACCAGAAAGGCTCAGGCAAAAAAAATGAACCTCAATGGCACTGCTATCACTTTCAGGTCTTGTAATATTTTAAGCAGCCAAATCACCAGGCAAGCTGTTTGAGACAACATCGCAGATGCAACTCACGGGTTCTGCGCATGGACCTAGAAGAAAGTTGGGGCAAAGACCAGTAGAAAAAGGAATACCAGAAGACAAGGATGCAGGAAAAGGTGTTCTAGCCTTTTGCTCATGCTTTTCAAAATTACTGCCTTGAGGAGGTAGAAGCCCTTTGGCACTTTACATTTACAAATTAAAATAGGCATTGCCTCCTTTGGTACCCAAGGCTGAACTAAAGCCTTCCTTAAGGGTTTGAAGTTGCTGAGGAACAGGAATTTTGGAAAACTTCAGGCTGGTTCTGCATTTCTACTCTGTCAGATTATATGAATCCATCCAAGCTTTCCCTCATCGTGGTTTTACTACATTAACACCCAGAAGCAGCTATGGGATAAAAGTTACTGCCGCAGTCCATAAAGCTTGCTGGCTCAGCTGGCACAGAGTGCAACACTGAATGTTTGAATGCAGGGCAGACACTTCACAGGGAAAGCAAACTGCTCTCCCGGCTTAGAGAGGGCAGGCTAAAGGATCAGAAGTCAGGGGCTATATATTTGCTGTGGCAGAGGAGCAGGGAAGGAAAGTAGCTGCTTCAGTGGCTAGAGCAAACTCATGGAAAAATAACCTAAGATAACTTTGCAGGATTGTGGAGCAAAGGGGAACACTGGCGTGGTGCTCCCTGAAGATACCAAGACATCCCTGGTTGGCAGGCACAGGGACAGGACCTTCATCTCCTGTGCATTGAGAGAGAAGGGCATGAAGACTGTTTCTCAGGGCAAGTATTTAGAATCCTCACCAATTTCCCCTGTGTTTTCAAGATTAGCCTCTCCTTGCATAGGTGTCTGCAATGGCTTGTGCCCAACTGCACGGAGGAGCAGAGCAATCTCCTTTTCAGTGCCAGAGCTTTGGGTTCCCATTACCTGTTCTGGGAGAGGGAGGACACCATACAGAAATAAGGAGCTGGTGGTTTCAAGGGAGTTTTCCTAGCTCTTCTTTGCAGATGTGTTTCCCAGGTGAAGTTTAATAAACACAGCCCCTAGGCCACCACTGCCGTCAGATCTGTTCGTTAGCACCTTTGTGAGGGCTTTCCAAGAGTGCCAGTTCTCAGGGGGCTGAGATGTGAGTGTTTTAATTGTATATAATTAAATACTGCTCCCTTATCTAGATTTCAAAGTTTACTGTTGGGGCTTCAGTACCAATGCTCTTTTCCCCTCTAATTAGCTTCCTTAATCTGTGCAGCCTTGTTTCTTCCCCCATGGGGACAGGGCTCTCCTGCAAGGAAGCTTGGATTGCATCTAATTATTAGCAAAGGAGACAGACAGCAAGCGAGCACTGCACCTGTCCCAGATATCCCTTGTGAGCAAAGAACCCAGATCGGTTTGCCACAGGGAAGGTCTGAAGGTTGCGTGTGTATGCATGCATTTAGTCTTTCTGCTCCATCTGTAGGTTGCTTTGCGTGTTACCCCGTTACACATTTGTGGCAAAAGTCCACGCAGGACAGAGGCCACCTGACCGAAGTACAACTCACATGATGAACCCTTTTGCCTAGCTAGCACATAACAACAGGAGAGGACGAGTTCCCAAGACTTCATCTGACCCAAACCTGTCCAAAAAGAAACAATACACCTGATATCTTCAGTAAATTTTTGAACAGTGTCTCTAAGCTGTCCTCTTAAGATTGACCTTCTTTTGACAGAGGTCATCCACTCCCCTAAGCTACTCCTGAGTGGACCCATCTGTTCTAGGAGGAAATTTTCCCTCCTATCTGATCTGAATTGCCTCTGTTGCTTCCTCAAGACCCTGCAGACACAGAGAATATCTCACTGCCTTTTACACGGCTCAAGGCTTAGACCTTCCCTATGCCTGTGTCTTTTCAAATTAAACAGCCCCATTTATCGCAGTCTCTCACCTGAGGTCACATTTCTCAGACCACCAGTCACTCTACTTTTCTCTAGACTCTTCCCAACTTCTTCTGGAGTCGAGTGCTCAGAATTGAACGCAGCTGGGCAGAGCACAAGGATGGCTGCACTCCTCGTGAATAACTTCAGGATGACGTCTGTCTCATTCATTGCAAGAGCATGACGTCGTGAGCTCAGATTTAGCTGCTGGGTCGCAATGGCACCCCCTGACTCAGTCATTCCCCTCCCACTTGAATTTGTGCTTACAACTATTCTAGCTCAAGCACTTTACAGTGTCCTGCATCTACTTTGGCTATTTTCCAGCCACTATCTGTAAATACCCATCCTACCTTCAGTAATGCTTCCACCCTCTCCACTCTTTCTATCTACAAGTTTAAACTTCTCTTTTCCATGCCCAACAAGGTCCAGTTCAGCACAAGCACCTGCTGAACACCTCTTCACCCCCATCCAGTGCCACATTTCTCTTCCCAGACAGTGGCCCATTTAGCCAGTGCTTCCTTGCAGCAGTACCGAACAAGGCAGCATTAAAAGCCCTTCTGAAGCTGAGTGATATGAGAACCACTGCTTTTCCCTTACCCAAAAGGCTTGCATAAAAGGAAATTAGGTTGGCTTGATAAGATTTGTTCTTGACAAATCTATGCTGGCTGTTATTCATCTCCTTGTTATCTCTGAGGTACTTACAAATAACATGTTGATTTATTCTAGGCTCTTTTAGGTACAGAAGCAGACCTAATCTGGCTGAGCTTCTTTTGAAGGCAGCTCCTGAGCTTGCTTGCAGATCTCATCTATTGCCCAGAAAACCTTCCAGGGGGACTGCTAGCAGCTCTAAGAGCCCCCCAGGCATTCTTTCAACAACACAAGGCTAAATTTCAGTATGCTCGCAGGGTCTGAGGACAGGTGGCTTGCTTTATCTCCATCCTACACCTGCAGGCCTCATGAACATAGATGTCCACAGAGGGACCTGCTTCTTGGTGGAATCTGTCATTCAGCTCCCTTCCCCTTCTCCCTCTGCGCTGCTAAGGCATGGATAGGACATCTCCTTCCCCTCTAATTCTCGTCCAGTTCATGCTTAGGCTGACTCTGACCCAACACTCCCATGCTGCTCTGTTACACTCCTCCATACTAAACTGACCCGTTTTTATATGATTCTTTTTGAGTTTCAGGTCACTGGAGAGTTCATGAGTCAGGTAAATCTCCTGTTACACTTCCCGCCCTTTCCCCTGTGGTAGGATCATTTGTGTCTGGGGCATTAGTATGCAGGATATCTTATGCCCCTAGGTCCCATCACATATACAGTCGCTAAGGATGAACATAAATTTCAATAACCAAACCTAAATTGTGAGTGCAAATCCACTGAACTAATCAAATAGAAAGCCCTGTGGAGAGTCTCGTGCCACGTAAAACCTGCTCCCCACATGCATGAGCCAAAGCAACAGGTTTTGTCTCAGATCCACCCTCCCATTCTCAATGAAACCAGCGTGTCTCTCCCCTGCTCATCACAGCTCTATTTATTGCAGACTCTCTGCACAACAGAATTTTTTTTCTGCCTCATGTACTCTGACACGGCTGTGTAGCCATGTGACAGCTGTGCAGTGTTAGGACAGCAGAGCCTGGCCTGCAGAATGGCATTGTCAAGACAAAAAGGAGGGCTGTGGCTGGGGACCCACAACTCCTCCGAGCACGATGTCCATGGTCTCCAGACCCACATATTTCTTACTCATGTGTAAAAGCATGCCAGGATAAGTCATCTGTCACAACTCTGGCAAGAGGAGCACTCAGGCTGCATGGGTAAGGTCTTGGGCCAGAGGATCTGGGAGTCCTGGTAGTCAACAGGTTGACCACGAGCTAGCAATGTGCCCCTGTGGCCAAGAAGGTAAACGGTATCCTGGGGTGCATTAAGAAGAGTGTGACCAGCTGGTCAAGGGAGGTTATCCTCTCCCTTTGCTCTGCCCTGGTGAGGCCCATCTGCAGTACTGTGTCCAGTTATGGGCTCCCCAGTTTAAGAAGGACAAGGAACTACCAGAGAAAGTCCAGTAGGGAGCTACAAAGATGATTAGGGGTCAAGAACATCTTTCTTATGAGGAAAGAATGAGAGAGCTGGGTCTGTTCAACCTGGAGAAGGCTAGAGGTCTTATTTATGCTTATAAATGTCTCAAGGGTGGTTGTCAAGAGGATGGGACCAGACTCTTTTCAGTGGTGCCCAAAGATAGGATGAGGGGCAACAGGCACAGACTGAAGCACAAGAGGTTCCATCCTAACATGAGGAGAAACTTCTTTACTTTGAGGGTGACAGAGCACTGGAACAGGCTGCCCAGGGAGGTTGTGGAGTCTCCTCTGGAGAGATTCAAAACCCACCTGGACACATTCCTGTGCAGTCTGCTCTAGGTGAACCTGCTTTAGCAGGTAGGTTAGACTAGATGATCTCCACAGGTCCCTTCCAACTCCAACCACTCTGTGGTTCTGTGACAGCAGAGCCAAGGCCATGTGAGCAGCACAGAGACAGGAGGGCGAGCGCTGGTAAAAGGAGCGTCTGGGAAAACGCCGGCACAGGCTGAGGAGCTGAGGCATCAGCGCTGTGAAGCTCAGAGGCTGCCTGGGAAGTCTGAGGGGCTGAGGAGCACTTTAATGGATTGATATATTTCTACTCTAGATTGTTTGCAGAAGCCAAATTTATAACTATTTTGTTTTCCTGGAAGCAAGCAACAGAGCTTGGAAAGAACTCAGAGCAAAACAATCTGTTTTGGTTTGGTTTGTTCTGGACCCAGCAATAAACTTTGTCCTTCTTGTATCTCAGCCATCAAGACAACAGCTTTGTCACCTGGTGACAGTGCATCTGGCCGCTGGGACAAGGCTCTCCTCAGGGTGTACTGCGCCTGTGATTAATCTACAGCCACATCACATGACCCCAAAATAGCGCAGTGTGTGACTACTGCACACCGGTGTTGTTACAAGAGCAAATAACCAGAGGAATCACTGCCGCGGTTTAACCCCAGCTAGCAATCACAACCATGATAGCCACTTGCTCACTCCCCGTCCCACCCCCCTCCAAACGGGAGAGATTTGAAAGGCAAGAATCTTATGGATTGAGATAAGCACAGTTTAACAAAATAACAGAACAATACTAATATACCACTACTACTACTAAGAAGATGTGTTGCATGGAAAATAGAATATGCAATAAAAGATACTCAATTCAGTTCCTCACAAACTCCATCTGCACCGAGCAGACAGTCCTGGGAAGAGAACGAGCACCCTGGCCCAGAATAGCCCATCTCGGAGAGAGAAGAGAGAAAAAGGCAGAAAGGCCCAGAGGCCTCTGCAAAATGGCAGGATGGGAAAACGCTGAACTAAAAGAAACTCACAAATGGAACTCCACCAAAACGGAGCAGAATGGCAACGGGTCTCCATCTCCCTCTCCCTAGCCAGAAACCTGACTCCCTTAAATATGAAGCACGATTCTAATGGCATGGAATATTCTCACTGACCAGTCTGGATGTCAGTCAAGGTCTGCCCCATCCATGCCCCAATTCCTAGCGGCCTCACACCTGCAGGCAGACAGCTGAGAAAGACTTTGGCTCTCAGACAACAAAGAGACAGCTCTTACATTCTCTTTGTTCCAAGTCAAAGACACTGGAAAGTTACTTTAAGAAAAACATAAATTCTGTCCCAAGGTGTTATCTTCTTGTTCTCAAACTACATCCAAACAATGACCATGCTAGCTACAAAAAATAAAAGTTGCTAACTGCATGAAGAAAATTAACTCACTTTCAGTCAAACCAGTACAATCACACAAGCACTTCAAAGAGCAAAGAGACTTCCTGACAACAATGCTATAAAATGTAAATCACCACTAGAAAAAAAATCAAGGTAGTATCTGCACACTGGAGTCTACTCAGTCCATCTCCATCCCTGTCCTCAGCTGTTTGAGAGCAGAGGACCTTCCCCTGGAACAGGCTTTGCTCTGGTGGAGCAGGCATAAGCCATCAGCTCCATCTTTCTCTTTCTAGCACTCAGTTCACAGAGATCCAGTCTGTGCCCCTGTTCTTCATTATTGCTCTGTTTCTATTGCCAGACACATTTTATTGTTACTTTGGTTGTGTAGGAAGGAGTCCAGACAGACTATGGAAATGGAACCATATAGGGACTGGACAGAGGAGGCACATGCTGGTCACCCTCTTACTTGCACAGCAGTGGGAATATTTTCTCTCTTACACTAAGATATTTTTAAAACAGAGAACGCTGTTATTATTTGTTGTCACCCAGGATGCAGCATTGCCATTCTTGGAAATCAGTGCAACGTGTCCAATGTCAGTGTCAGAAACATTATTAGTGGAGTTTTTGATATCTCCCAAGATGTCCTCGAACTAAATGGCATTTATGATTTGGAGACGGCTGATTTTGACTCCAACCACGCCTGAGACTGCAAAGCAGAGAACATACCCACTAGTACCACTGCAGCTAAGCCACATATTCAGCCGTCACAAACACTGTGGCTGTGAAAGACTTTTAATCAAAGCTCCTCATCTTAGGGTACTGTAGCAATACAGGTGGTTTAGCAATACCAGACTGCGAAGGTTAAGCTAACACAGTTATTCTATGGTGCTGGAGAACAGGGCAGGGAGAAGAGACAAGGGATAGTATAGGTGTCTTTCCCCTTGCATGGCAGCGATGTGCATGTCCTTGCTAGTGAACACGCAGTTTTGTCCCTGATGTGAGCAAAGCCAGTAGGGACATATACAAGGCAGATTCGGACATGGAAGACTGTGCATCACCTCTGGCACGCCTGTCTGCCAAGGGCAGAGCTCCATCACGTACCCCTGCCAGCAGAGAGCTGGCCGACAGCACTCCATCTGCCTGCAGCACACAGGATGATGCCTTTGGGCTCAGCCTCTCCCCCTGGGGAGGGTCTGTTTCTGACTCAGCCAGTTGTCTGCCAGGTCCAGCTTCTCCTTTCTGTTTGGCTTTGGATGACAGCAGATGTTTCTCTGCCCATCTGCACAGATGCTTGGATGCCGGCTGTGGTCAGCTGTCTGCTTTTTGTTCTGTCACTCTTGTTCAAAGCCCACAAATGCAGCCCTGCTGCTGGAAGAAAACTACTGAGCACCATACACTGATGTCAAAACTAAGGGCAAAGTATCAGAGGAAAGAAGCCTTTTCCCAAGGCAGATGCACAACTCGAACTCAGCACTTGCATCAGGGTCCTGGGTACCAACTATTTACCTCTCCTTGCTCGAGGATTTGCCAGAGTAAAGGATCCCATGTGCACAAGAAGGAGAGCAACAGATCCCTGCTCTGTTGACAAGGCCTGCATATCACAGCTGGTGTTAACAGTGCTGCCTGCAGTGCTCAAGAACATGACAGGGAAAGAATAGAGCCTTCAAAAGGGGGACAGGACTTCTATCCTCTCTCTCAACTCCCTAGCAAGGAGCTGCAGAGCAGTGCTTCACTCCAAGATAACTCTTTACCACACCAACAAGCTTTTCTAGGGTTGATGCTCTAATTTTTTAAAAAAAGCCTAGATCCTCTGTTTTATAAATGACTACAATGCATCTAATAGGTAGCCTTTTCATAAAGGAGCACAGCGGATGTGTACACAGGCCCTGATGAAGCTAATAACTGCCTCTCAATGACTTTCAGAGAGTTATTACATATTTAAGATCCAAGCTCCCTTAATCAACCACAGAGATGCAGCTGGCAGCAGCAAATTGCCAACAATAGCTCATTACAAATAAGGAAACATTGGTTTTTCAAGGACAAAAACTGTGTCAGTTCTTCAGCGAGAGCTAACCATTCTTGTTCTCACCCTTCTCTCCCTCCCACCATTCTCCCCAGTCATGTGTTGGCTTAACTTGCTTCATGCAATAACAACCTCACTGGCTAATCCGCTCCACAGGGGACATCATCAAATCAAGTTCCTAGATTTCATGACTTATTTGGGCAAACAGCACAGACTGCATCCCGTGCTTACCCTCCCCAAGCAAGCTACAGGCAGGACTTGTCCTATAACACCATGATGACATGCCACAGAGGCACAGCCCCTGGCCTTAGCCTCGGGAGGAGAGGACCAAATCAGGCCATAAGACACTTAGAGACACACTTGCGAGTATGTCCTTTGCAGGCTTGAGAGCTGATGTGGGACTTGGGAAGGATTTTTTCAGCCTATACGTACACACCATGTCTGTGTCACTCTGTGCCCAGTCTGTGTGCACAGGACAACATCAAGCACCTGCAGGCTCTTGCTTGCAGGAGAAAGGGAAAGGTCTATGAACATCACATGGCCTTATTTCCTTGCTGTCTCCTAAGCCCCGCTCCCATCGGGGTTCTCCAGTGCAACCGAGACAAGAGCACAGACATTTAAGAAAGGTGCATATGGCTGGGAGATACTAAGGTTAACGTTTTAGGAGTGTTCGAGAAAGACTAAACATTGTGCGAACTAAGAGGAGAAAAAGAAAAGCTAGCTCACCCTGTTATATTTGCATCTTCTCCCCTGAAAATAGGATGCCCAACTTTGGTCTTCAAGACCCAAAGCAATGATAGGTTTCAGTCCCAGGGAACTCCTCCCCAGAACTCCCCTGGAAAACGAAACAGGCCTGCATGCCATGCCCCAGCGTCGTGTGACACATGTGCCCAGCTCCTTGCTGTGGGTCATGGCCAAGGCCACCTCCCATGAGATGGACCCAGGGCATTGAGTACTCCTGCCACAGACTCAAGACCTAGATCCTTGTGGCCTGCCTGGAAGTTCCACTGGGCCAGGTGAGACTGCCAGTGGTGAGGGGAAAACATGCTCTAAAACCCAAGCTGGGCATGGGAAGCGGGCTGAATAAGAGTTTAATCTTCGTTGGGTCTGTTTTGATATCTCACATTGCGCCTCCAGACATTAACCCTGCACAAGCCAGGGGTTGTCAGGGAAGGAATGCACACTGACCCACACAAAGTGGGACAGACAAAGAAAGAGATAATGTGTTCAATGATGAAACATGAAAAGGGGAATGTTGGTTTGCTTCACCTTCAGCCTGATTTACAGTGGTCTCTCAGCTGCATCAGAAAACTCTCTGCTGTTCAGCTGCATGCTACTGCAAGGCTGACCATGATGGAGGTTTCGTATTTTTCTCTGAAGCTGCAGGCCACAGATGCAAAACTGAGCTACAGAGGTCCCAGGGCTGAGTCAGGATTTTATTTTTGCTGTTTCTTCAGAAATAGCTCACCCAACTTCTTTTGGAAAAGGAAAGAGGAACCTAAAAAAGCAGTACCACTTGGTTCCCTACTGCCACAATCTATACTTATTGACATTTTTAAAGAGCTCTTGGGAGGGAGGCTATGTGGTCTCTGGGGACACTTTCCCTAAAAATCAGAGGATTTAGTTGATGCTTGTGTCACTTAGTATTTGGCTCCTAGATTTATGCTTCCAGAGAAATGGCAAAGCTGGCTTGGACAAGTCAAATTCAGTGGGCCAAGAGTGTCTCTTTCTAAACCTGCAGCAGGTACCTTTTATAAAAATAGCTGAACTATATATTATGAACAGCAAGATCTATTGACATAAGATTCTTCATGCATTTAGGGGCATAACTGCATAGGTGAAATACCAGTTTCGTTGGTTATCTATATAATTGTGTGTACCATCTTCCTCACTGACTTATTAATACAGTAAAGCTTAAGTGAGGTGTGGGTGCAGACATCTGGAATGCAGATATTAATAGATCTCTAGCTGCAATGTTATCTCTGGAAAAAAGACTACTTTTTGAACATAAAAGAACACAGTTTTCATACAGATGTACTGTCACATCGGGAAGAGGTGCTCCTCCTGGTATTTTCAGACAGTAAGGAAAAGAGATCTCACCAGCTGGGGAAGGATTGCTTCCTCCTCTAAGACTGGAGGCTGGATCTCTTTTGAATTATTTGGCATTTGGTCAGGAGATAAAAATACACGGACTAGATGAAACAGTGGCCTCTTTTATGATCACAATAGCTGCAGTAGATGGCTGGGCAGGAAAAGCCTGCAACTACATGTATTCTCCATGTTCTCATCAAGAAAGCTTTAATCATCAATGGAGATGCAAGACACAGTTGGAGTCATCTTGTTGAGGATGGCTCCAGAGGGAAGGCTCTCTCTTACACTTTAAATCATAGCACCTTAGCCTACACTGACAGCTCAGAACCCCAGGTACCTGTCCAACATCACTAAGACTGGCCTTGCTAAGACCTGAGTCAGACACCTTTAGCTTTCCCACACAGCTTGGAACAATCTGTAGTACACACCGAGATAGCCCCTTTGCAAAACACATTTAAATGCCTTTTCTTTCACTTGGCAACATGCACCCGTTGAACACACAAGCTGTGCTTCAGGAGCAAGGAGCAGAAAAGAATCACTCCAAGAGGCTACCAGGCAGTGCTGGGATAAAATGTTCCATAGGAGGACCAACATCTTCTCTGTTATGCATCTTTATTGGTAGCATCGGAATGAAATCTTTGTTTAAATGCACAAGAGTGGCATGGCTTCAGCAGTTACACAGCTATTTTATGCGCTCTGGGAAAGGGGACATCAACAGATTGCAAAATGGGAAAGTCTCTCTGGACACTGCAAACAAACAACATGTTACATAATCGAGCCTTTTGGGAACCAGAGGAAGGTCTCCAGAAGATCAGGGCCCTCCCAGCACTTCCTAATTTTACTGGGACTTACCAACAAGCTAGACCTCTAATAATAGATGCTTGTACACAGTTTTCTTTCATCCTTGCGTCCCCCTGCACTGCTCTACCTTTGTTGGTAGTGCCCCAGGAAAACACATCTTACTCGATTTTATCAAGCTGATTGATACAGCCTAGAATAGCAGAGCTGAAGAGGCACTGAAGACCTTTAGAAAGGGCAGAAAAGCCATCTCATGGCCATCAGAGCATGGGAAAACCTGAAGTTTTAGAACTTTGTTGAATCAAAACATGCTAGGGAATTGCACCATTCTACATAGTTGTGACTTAGCTGAAGCACAGCAATAACATAGCAAACAGGCTTTAGCTCTGCAATCCACATTTTGTACTAGCACATCTTCCTTGTTCCCATTAGAGCAAACTCTTCCAAGAGAAGATGCCCATAAGTGGCATCTCCAGCTTCAGGACCAAACTGCCTTTGTGCTGCAGGGCTGCCCTAAACATGTGCCCGGGCAAACATGGGCCTGCAGAAATCTTCTGCAAGTCAGATTGTAGCATCCAACACCAAACATGGACTGTAGCAGCTAAGTTTTAGATGAATACCTACTGCCTTTCAAGCACGTGAATAGATTGCAATTTGTACAACCTATTTCATCTCTGTCTCTGAAAAATAAGGTACATACATGTCCTCTCCTGCCTGAATGGAGCAAGCCCCTTGGCCAACATATAGTCCTGTAATGGCCACCTTCTCCCACCCCATTTCCCAAGCCCTCATCTGTACCAGGCTGCAAACTCCTGAAGTGATGCTTAGAATAATGGAATCATCTTGGTTGGAAAAGACCTTTAAGATCATTGAGTCCAATGCTAACTTAACATTGTTAAGTCCACCTCTAAAACATAGAATCATAGAATAATTTTGATTGGAAGAGACCCTCAAGATCATTGAGTCCAACCATAACCTAACTCTAGCACTAAACCATATCCCTAAGAACCTCATCTACATACCTTTTAAACACCTCCAGGGATGGTGACTCCACCACTTCCCTGGGCAGCCTGTTCCAATGCCTCACAAACCTTTCCAGGAAGAAATGTTGCCTAATATCCAGTCTAAACCAACACCCTCCATGCTACAACCTCCTTTCAGGTAGCTGTAGACAGTCACAAGGTCTCCCCTCAGCCTCCTTTTCTCCAGGCTAAACAGCCCCAGTTCCCTCTGCCATTCCTCATCAGACTTGTGCTCCAGACCCCTCACCAGCTTCATTGCCCTTCTCTGAACTCGCTCCAGCACTGAAATGTCTTTCTTGTAGTGAGGGGCCCAAAACTGCACAGAGGATTCCAGGTGCGGCTTCACCAGTGCTGAGTACAGGAGGACAATCACTGCCCTGGTCCTGCTGGCCGCATTGTTCCCATGTATACATACTTCCCACGTACTGTCCCTTCCTGCGATTCCAGGGAGAGAGAGTTTAAAGGCAATAGAGCAATAGCAATGCCTTGGCATCTTCACAGAAAAAAACCCCAACATACTCAGGCTTCTAAGAAAGCTGTTTTCCTCCACTTTTTGCCTGCTGTGCACATACTGACAGCCAATAGGAAAAGGCAGAAGGAGGCTTGCTGTGGGAAGGGCACACCAGCATGCCCCGGGAGGCTGGGCAGCAGCTCCCACAGGATGTTGTCAGCCCGTTTCCAGCACACTCTTTGTTTCTGGGCTGTTGGCAAAAGTCAGCAGTGGAAAGCATAGTGGAGGACAGGCCACTAACACAGAGAGTAGGGACAGCACAGTGGGCCCTGGCACAACACTGAGGAGATGGCAGTGCCATCCCACTGTGAAACCCCACCTCACAGGCTGAGCTCCAACAGGCAGTGCAGATGCAGGTGACATTACCTGTCTTTGATGAAGGACAGCACAGAGATCCTGGCCAGAGTGATGGATCCAAGACAAGGGGGGAGCCCAAGCCCCTCTGGGTGCAGCCACAGAGCCTGCAGCCATTTGTTTGGCCTGCCATGTAAACATGTCACATCCCAGGGGAACTGAGATTAAACATCACAGTTTTCCTGCCAGAAGCCCAGTTTTGCTAGTGCTGAGTGACCTGGTTAAAAATAGCCTTTGGGGGATATCCTTATAGCCCAGTTCATTGCATCTCGCAGACAACTCCCTGCTTCTCCCCAAAGGGAAAATAAATAAATAAATAAACAAACAAACAAAGTAACTGCTTTCCTCTCTACTAAAGTTGTCATTCAGAAGGCAGGAACAATGGCATATCGTGTGCTCTTGACCCTTGTGTGAGCAACTTTCATGTTCTGGCCTCCAGACTGCTGGAGCTGTGAAGTTCTTGCTCAGTTTTTCCTGAGAAACCCCAACTGTTCTAATGCCCTGCCTGAGAACTACAAATAGTTTTTTTTTCTTTCCCCCTGCTTCAAGAAGTTTTGTGGTTTTCCCATTCGCTTCATTCTCTCTGTGCACAGAGAGCAGATACGAGTAACAGGCAGAACAAAAGGTCCATTCTTGGCACTCATCATGGGTCTGTTCAGCTCCTAAGAGACCAGTTGTATGATACACAACACCTAAGCCAACATTCAGCTCTCCCTTGACTCAGCAGTGCCATTTATCAGGGAATTCTCCAAGTTCTACGCAGTGGCTTTGTGCTATAGACTCTGCTATTGACAAGGACTGATCTACAGACACAGACTTCACCGTAGGAAGAGCCTGAGGCTGGAACAACACAACTCCCAATGTTTGCTTCTCCCAGAGCCCCAACTGGTCAAGGAAATGTCTTCATGACACAGCCAAGGATAGATGTTTTCTACTGGGCTATTTTATATGTAATAAATAAGGCTACAGCACTGATTTTTCTTCTACCATCCACCTAGCAACACTCAGGAGCAGCCTCCAACAGCTTTAAGCTTCTTTTTTTTATTTGCAAGCAGCCAAATGTGGCTGCAGTTGCATCCTAACCATGACGCTTCTCTGCATGACAATACTTTTTCAGGACATGCGTTGTACAACAACCCAGGCCTGTAGCCTTCGGAAGAGGAGGCGGTGAAGTGACCCTCACCAAAGCCCTGAACAGAGCACCGGTGGAAGAGTCTGTGGCCCAGTCCTGGGTGACCTGACTCTCAACAGGCAATGGGAAGTAGGTACCACAATTCATACACTCAGTTTAGGTCCTTCACAAAACAGGTCCTTATGACTGGGCAGTAACAGCCAGGTCAGTTTTGTTCACTCCTCCACTGTACAGCTGAGGCTAGAGAGATCTGTGTGGCACATGGATAGGGTGCAGGAGGCTGGGCTCACAAACCAGTTCCACCTTCCTGCTGCTGGAAGGGTGGAGTGCCCCTGAACAGGCATCACTCTCTGGTCTGTTAGCAAGGCAAGAACAGCATTTCAGGCTCCACAAAGCACATAAGGCCATTTGTGACTTACTACTACGTGCTGACACCCAACACCTCCAGTGCAGCTCTGGGAGCCATGTGCATTTAATTTCAGGAGAAATGGAGACTGTAAGTAACAAATAAAACCTTCACTTACACTATCTCATCATTCTGGAACTCCAGCTCCCCGCAGGTGTCTTCGAAGTCCTCTCCTCCACCTTTGGCTGAGCCTTCAATGGTTTTGTAGGGCACAATAACATTTCCTCGTGCACCAGAGGTTCTCAACACTTTCACTTCCATGGTCCCTACACTTTCACTGACATGTGTTACTGGTTCCTCAAAGGTGAAGATGCCAGCGTGGTCATCGTCAAAGATGGTGACAGTAGCAGTAGATGGCGATCCCAGGCAAGCAAGTGTTGAGACACGACTGGCTTCAAGAATGCCCTCATCTGAGGCCTCAGTGCTCACACGGACGTTGCTGAGATGGACCAGGAAGTTCTCATCCTCCTCAAATATGTCGTCATCGATTATGCCAACACGGATTTCCTTCTGGGTTTCTCCAGGCTTGAAGACCACTGTCCCTTCAGTGAACTCATAGTCAGAGCCAGCATTGGCTGTCCCATCCTCTGTCCGGAAGTCAACGTATACCGTGTTGGTCAGGTCTCCTCCCCGGCGAATGATGGTCAGGGCGACAGTGCCACAGTTCTCCAGACACTGGTAGGTACCCTGCTCAAAGTAGAGCTTACTGATGGGATCGTTTTCTGCCACATCACTGTTGACCTCATGCATGCTGACAGCTTTGCGGGCCTGGTCTGCAGCGTGTCTCTTCAAGATGTTGCCAGCTCCCGTCATGAGCCGAGTAGCCTGAATGCGGTAAAAGGCCCTGCTCTTCTGCTGCTGGCTCAGGACCTGGTAGTTGGCTAGCTCTATAAGCTGCTCAATTTCCTTGTCGGGATGCTTTTGTTTCAGCTCCTTCAGGATCCGAGCCATTTCCCTCCTGGCTTCCTCATCATCCTGGTCTTTCTCATCCACCTCCAACACCAGTGTCCCATCCAGAAAGTTCTCCACATGAGAATTAGCAACCTTTCCATCCATCTCAATATCAGCTTTGGAGGAGGGCCGGTCACCCTCATGCTCAATGATCATGCCTCTTTGCTTGCCAGCTCGATATTTCTTGTAGACGTACTTGTAAAATAAAAGCCTCCTGTCAGCTATCCAGGCAAACACTACACAGATGGGGAAGAAGAAGAATGTGAGCAAACCTTCCCAAACCTCCACAATCCCAGGAGAGGACACGGATAAAATAATGTAAAGCCAAGTGTAGGCAAAGATGCTCCATGCTGCTGTAACAAAAAACACTCGCAAGTGCTTGATCTTCCTTATCTCTCCATCTGGAACAACGTAAACACAGATCGCAATGATGACAAACATGTTAAATGCAGCACTCCCCACAATTGTGCTTGGCCCCAAGTCCCCCGCCGTGAAACCATGGCCACACACTTCGATAACAGACAGGAGGATCTCGGGGGCAGATGAGCCCAAGGCCATCAGTGTGAGGTTAGAAACGGTCTCATTCCAGATCCTCACCGTGGTTTTGCTCGTCTCACCGTTGGGCTTCTTGATGGTTATTTCTCGCTCTTGGGATGTGATGACTTCGATGGAGGACATGAAGCGGTCAGCTATGATAGATACTCCCAGGAACATATACACCATTGCTACAAAATACACCGTTGCCCGAGCGATTTTGTCACCGAATGAGGGGTCTTGGGGTTCCCATATTGGTAAAATCACACCCTTTTTGCAGATGTATGAGCCAGTGCACTCCTCGGTGTCATTCACAGGCAATTCGCTGGGGCTCTCCGCATGTATCCCATCTGCATGGAACAGCAACACCAGCACAACGCTCAGGAGTTGGAAGCTCACTGGGAAGGCAGGTGGGTGAGTTGCCCGCGACATGGCCGCTTCCACCGAGCAAGCTCCAAATGTCCTCAACCTGCAGAGACGAAAGGAAAGATACATTGAGGCCAACTAGGGATAACAAGATTTGCTTCTACACCCTGTTTATTGCCTATCTTTCCCAAACATATAATCAAGCTACCCTGTTACTCAAGAAGACCCATCTTATGAGCCCATTTGTGTTATAATTACTGCAGTGTTACATGTACAAATCATCCAGCTCAGTAATCTGAACAAGGATGGATTTGGATGCTGACAGTGGCCTAGCACCTACCCCCTTTAGCTACCATGATGTTTAATGCCACTTTATTTCTCTTTGCTGAAAGCCTACTAGTTCAGTTGCATTTTCTGGTCTCTCGTCTAATTAAAGCCCATAATTCTGCTTCACAACTGGCAGAAGTGTTTCCCATTTCAAAATTACGGAGCACACACTCACTGGAGTTCAGGCTAAGAGCAGGACAGGACAGGGAAATCTGCTATCCCCTCATCATTAAATAAATAAATACTTGCTGCTTTTTATCACTGTAAACTGTATTTCACACTTTTCTTGCTCACAGTCCTCTCAAGCACCTACCCCACATCAGATATCTGCACAAAGCGATGTCAAGCCCTGGCAAAACCTTATTCTTAACAGTAACTTGATCATAAGGTGCACCAGTAGGGCAGTCTTTAATTAATGATTTTGGAGCCATTCCTTCCACAGCGCATCACTTTGCACCTTCCCAAAGCTGGAAAGAGCCCCATATGCAGCCAAGCATGGCTCTTTTGGCATGCTTCGAGGGGAAACCTGTGCCTGTGCTCTTTTCCCTCTAGGTCAGTTTTGACGGCTTCCCCTTCAAGAGCCTTTCTCACTCCATTTACATCCGTCATCAGGCATGACAGCAGTACTTGCCCTTGTCCTGCGTCAGAATTTTCCAGCAGTGTAGAGGAGCTGTTAAAGAGGTTTGCAGTTAGTTAACAGTGCATAAACTGACAGAACAGATGCCTCTAAGTACATAGAGATGCTCAGTGCAAAAACCTGAGCATGCTCAGTGTGGCATTCTCAGTTTTACTAGCCAATAAAAGCCAGATTCCTAGTTATTAAAGCTATATTTTCTCCTCAGGGAGAGCCTTTGCTATACTACACTTCTCCATTCCAAGTTGATTTAATCACATGGTACTTAAAAATGTTTCTATGAAGAGAGGAAAATGAGTATGTCAATACCTTTGCTGGAGAATACAAAACGCTAAATTAGTTTTGCTCATAAAAAATCCACATCCCAGAAAGAAAAAAAAAAAGTGCTCAGCCATGAAAGGTTTCAATTCCTGAGAGAAGGATGGTATTCCCAGGCCAATATCAGAGATGTGACACAAGCAGGAGATCCACTTAATACCTCCCAAAGTCCAGCCTCTGCAATGCCAGGCAGGTCTCACCCTACCATATGCAATCTGCTTGGTCTCCAGCAAACACCACACCAGGTCTGGCAGCTGCACAGCTGCCTGCACTTGGAGACACAGCTCAGCCGATTCCCTCTAAGGCTGCATCCAGTGACAGCATCCCAGGTGTCACCTGGGGCCGGTCACAGCCAGCATGACCCAAGCGGGATGGTTAAGCACACCTTCCCTCTTCCTCCTGCGAGAGGGCTTGTTCCACAGCACAGCTGGGAACCAGGCTGGCTCTCCGGTCACACAGCAGGCTACGTGTGCTGCATTTCTGACTGCAAAAGCACAGCCAGGGGGGTGTTCCTGGGGAGAAGCATTTATCTTCCTAAAAAGGCACACACTAAAACCTTCATGAAGAAAAGCACCTGGTCACCACCACCCATCTCCTTATCCCCCATGATACAGAAATCACCCTTCCTCATTAGGGCAGGGGCACATTATGCAGAGACAGGGCTGCACACAAGTGAAGAACTGGCTGGAGGAAGCAATGGGTACCATCCTACACCCGTATTACAGCATCTGCTCCACAAAGGGGCATCATAACGATGGATCAAAGCCCCTTCCTTGATTTAAGTATGCTGTAGTGGGATTATTGGGCTGGAAGCATAATACTGAGGCTTTATTAAGACAGTTTTATATAAACGGCATTTTCTTACCAGGAATTGTTGATCTGCCTCTCCCATCCTCCCAATTTTCTAATTAAGAAAGGAGGAGCAAGAAGTAAGCAAGTCAGAGAGCTGGATGATAAGAACAGATAAGATAAACAATAAAAAGTAAGTCTCCTGTATAAAGACAGATTTAAAAGAAAGGAGACGTTTGTGCTGGAAATCCTGCTAATGCTACCAAAAGCTCTTACTACTCAATCCAGAAGCCCTGAACTTTGCTCCTCCTGATCACAGTTGCTGGGTACCCTCTGCTTCCCAAAATGCAGGTTGTAGCCACTACTTAGAAATTTGAAGTAAAAAATTGAAAACATAGTGTTGGTAAACAAGAGTACCTTGTTGCAGGCCACTTGCTGGACAGCTGATTTGAAACAGATGTGCATTCATGGGCACTAAAGTTTAGCCTAAGCACAATTTAGTCAGCCAACATCTGTACTCCTGTGTTTCACACTGCTCTAAACCAAATCTTGGAGACATTTGATAAAGGGGCTGTCAAAACACAGGCTGACTTGGTATGTACTCTGTTTATCCCAGATAGCTTCTAAGTGTAGTTTTTTTAAATATGTAGGCTTCAAAAAAATCTAGTTTGGGCATTAAATATTACTAAGCTGCATGGTTCTCCCCCCTCTTCTTCTAAAGAGTAGTAGTTTCAACAGAAAACTCGAGAGCATCCACCTGCCCTTGTTCAGTTAATTTTCTCCCTGTGGCAAGTCATATCCTTGCACATGTACAATTATTCAGAGCAACCAGGCATTGTGAAATCCCCTTGGCAAGAAGAGGAAACAGATGGTTCTAGAGAAAATATTATGCTTTGGGTCACTGATTTAGGTCATAAAGAATAGGAGAGTCCCATCACACTTTGGACCAGTTCTATAGTCTTAAAACTATTCAAGCACTGGAAGTCCCAGCCAGAAAAAAGACACCCACAAAATCAGATTAATAAGTCAGATGAACTTTGTTACCACGTTCTTCCCTTTAGAACATTTTAATATAAGTTGGGTTTGGTTTGTTGGTTTGTGGTGATTTGTTGGTTTGTTTATTTGTTTTTAATCAAGTCCCATATTACGTTAAACAGGAGGAAAAAAGGCCTAGGGTCTTTCATCTGAGCAATCTATCTTTCTGGCCTTTCCATCCAGCTCTCAAGGTACAAACAATATTTTTTGCTCAGACAGCAGGAGATAAGAAACATGGAACTTTTCTAGAGAGTTCAGATGGATGAGGAAAGGCTGGGGCTTTGGAAGAAAAACCCACTGGCCTTGATAATGTACCAGGACCCTTCTTTGGTGGCAGTAGTATCCCCCATCTCTGTGTTGGATCTTCTCTAGCATTTTGTGGTGCAGTCATCAAGGAATATTCACATACCCTCACCAGCTTTCCTACTTGAACCAGTTCACATTGAGTGTTATTAACACCGGACTTGGGAATTATGGAGAACTAGAAAATGCTTGGCCATAACATGCTGGTTACACACACACAATCAGAGCCTGACAGTCAAAATATCTCCGTGAAGCAGCTGCTATAAAATTAGCAGCTTTTCTTTATTTGTACAATCCAAAATAAACAGCTTGGTCCCCAGAGACCCTTTTACTCAGCATTTGCATAGGGTCTCGGCGCATGGTCAGCACACTGCTGCAGGCAGAGTGGTAAGAATATTCCCAGACAAATCATTCATATTTTTCTCTAATGAGAAGCAAGGCTACCAGAATGCCAGCCCTCCCTCCAAACCCAACTTTGTTAGCTTTTCATTAAGGTGTCTCAATTGCATTTCCCATCCTGGCCATCAACAATAAAAGCAAATGCAGTAGGAGATTCACAGCATGCCAGGTCAGTAGCCCCAGCAAACCTTTCCTGCTGCGGTGTTCATGGCCTTGACCTCACTCCTTCAACACCTCTTGGGTGAGACTGATCACAGCAGTGCTGGGCAGAGGCAGAAGCTTGGTGCTGGCCATACATGTGTGGTGAGGAGCCCCAAATCACCACCCCAGGCCAGCACAACCCTGCCCCTAAGCACTGCCCCATGCCTATGGGCAGCACCCCGAGCTCTTTTTATCACAGAGGGAGTGAAGCTGTCCTGGGGCTCCATGGATCTGGCTGCCTGAGAGCTTCCAGGTGAAGCTGGATCTAACCAGGAGAGCCAGGCCTCACTCGGGCTCTCCTGAGGTGGCAGCTGTGCCCCTTCCCTTTGCGGACAAGCTCCCCCGGGGCACTAGCAGTTGTTTTTGCACAATCATGAAGGGAAGCCTGCAAGAGTCCTTGTAGTCCCTTCTAGACAAGCTCAGCTTAGATGCAGGTCCCAGCCAACAGATGTTGGCCCAGCCTTTATTCCAGCCCTTAGAGTTGTGAAACACTAGGATGGCAGTTGTTGCCCACAGCAGGGCTAGGAGGGTTGCAGAGATATTTGCCTCTCTGCTTTACGTGGGAGATCTAGGTTTCACAAATCTGTAGGAGAGAGCTGCTGCTGCCAGCTTGTGCTGCAGCACCCCGGTTCAGGAGCTGCCAGATGGGGAGAAAACTGCTTTTTAGACTCTGCTCTGACCTTTCCCTGGCAGCAATGCTCCATCAGGCTGGCTGGTTGCTGCATACGAAGTGAGCCTGAAAGCTGCTCTGCATTTCAGCAAAGCACAGCTTTTCCTTTGCAGCAGCCTCCCAAAAGTCCCATCTCCATTTGGGCACTTCGCCCTTGAAATATCCACTGCTAGACTCTTCCTGTTATTTTCCTACACCTTTGTATCACCCACAGGTTTATGGCTGTCTGCAACAAGCTAGTGGCACCATAATTTTTCAGAGTATGGAAAAAACACTGCTAGCGCAGACACTTTCATTACAGAAGAAGGATTGGGCAAGGAAGAAAATGGCCTAGGCTCACAAGGACTGAGTTGCCACACGAAGACAGAGAGTGAGACTTTCCACGGTGAATTTTTCCCAGCATGCGAACGAAAACACTCTGCAACACAGAGCAGCTGTAACACAGTAGCATTCACACCATTACAGCCACCACTGATGCTACCCAACAGTGCCTACTTCACTGTGCCATCAGCTTCATAATTAACATTATTACTGTGAATTTACTGCCAGCTTGTATGGGAGAAGGTGTCCCCACAGCTGTGTCACTGTGTATGGAAGGTGGGAGCAGCACCCTCTCACCACAGGGTGACTGGTCACTTGCTGGGGGGCAGTAAGAAGTTTGCTCTTCACAGGAGAGTGGCTGCTTTTTGACATGCTGTGGGGACACAAACAGGACCATGTTGCAACACCGTGGGGACTCTCATGCAGCCATTCCCCATCCCACAGTCAGAGCTAGACAGAGAGGAGCTTTTCCTACTGAAAGTGCGCTGGTGCAGGGCGATGGGAAGGCAGCTCAAAACCCCCTTTGCTGGTGTAAGAGGCAGGATAAAGATCAGCTCTCTTCAGCCAGAGGACCCAAAAACTTTGGCAAAGCAGCAGCTAGCAGCTACTGCAAGGCACAGCCAACTTGCAAGCTAGAGGAACAGAGCCTCAAAGCAAGCCAGCTACTCACTGCTCTGCCAAGTGTCCCTGGTGAAAAGACAACAGTCCCCAAAAAGGCTCCGAGTGAGAGAACAGGGTTTCCAAGCCAAAAAGTGCCTCCCCCACTCCCCTGGCAAAAATGGCTATTACAAGTTACGTGCCCTGTGCTCCTACCCCACGATCAGACCTCAAGTCTCCAAGTCACCATACCCCTTTCCCAGTTTCTCTTGAAGTAGAGCCTACTGAAAGCAATATCCAGCCTCACCTGGGGAAAGTGCTGCATACCTCACTGCCACAGATAGGACCCATACCCATTGCTCTCTCTCCAGAGGGCTAGAAAACCTCTCTACCTCCTCCTGACCCTTCCTGCCCGTGCTGAAGCCTCTACACCTGTGCCTTGTTGAAAGCAGCAATCTGCTTCCCAGCAGAGCAGCTCAAGCAAAGCCCGTACAGGGAAAAGACAAGACTGCAAGAAAAGAAAAGAAAAAGCCCAAACAAATTGTCTGGTCTCTGACCATCGATAAGTAAATCAGCCAAGAGCTTAGGTCCAGCTTCCTGCAGTCAAGGGACATAAAACGGATGCCAATAGCCCTGCAATGTACGGGGTGCTTGGACATTTGTCTAGGCAGCCACAGACTCCCCTGGCTTCATGTCTGGTCTTGATGCTGACCCATGGCACAGCTTTGGTAAAAAGTAGCTCCTGCCAGCTGCGATTTTTACCCATCAAAGCAGGAGAAGGACTCTACTGCCGTGCTGGCTGTACATCCGGACTCATGGAGGAAAGCCGCTATGTCCAAACACCATGTTGCCACTCAGGGCTGCATAGTGTGATGGCACTTTAAACACAGCTTAGAAAAACCTTGGCTCACAGCCCTGCTCTGGCTCTGCCCAGCTCCTTCTCCCTTCCGCCCAGTTCTGCCACTCCAAAACAGACACAGCCTGTTGGCATCTCCTGCCATGACCCTCCAGATCTCGACATCAGGAAAATGATTTCCAGGCCGTGAGAATTCTGATTGCATCAGTACAAAAAAAATCAAAACCTTTCCAAATATAGTCAGAGGCACAGGCCCTCCATGAAGCCAATCAGTAAAATACACGTCGGGCCACCCTGTTTTCTGTAAAAGACAATAAAAAGTTAGAACAATTATCAGTCTGCAACTGATTTTTCCAAGTATCCTATCTCTTCAGTGAAGCATCCAGTCCCCTCCCACAATCTCCACAGCAACTTTTCAAAATAAACAGACAAACAGAGAAAATAAAACAAGCCCAACATAAAATTTCAGCAAGACTGGATGAATTTGGTGGCAGCTTGTGGAGACTGAGCTTGGAAGTGTGTGTCAGGGAGATTCTAGCCTTGCTTTTTAGCACATGAAGACCAAGTGGCAAATCAGCCCTTTCCCCCATGATTCAAGATCTCAGAAAGGAAAATGCCAGGAAATGAGAAGCAAGGGAGAAACACTACATTTCTCTTGGGTTGTTTGGGTTGGTTGTTGTTTTGGTTTGTTTATTTGTTTGGTTTTGTTTGATTTTTGTTTTGGTTTGGGGTTTTTTGTGTGTTTGTTTGTTTGGAGTTTGGGGGATTTTTTTGTGTGTTTTTGCTTGGTTGGTTTGTTTTGGTTTTTTACATCTTCCCTCCTACTCGCTGCCTCCAGACCATTTCTTTATCCCTGTCACCTGCTTTTGGGCTCTTCTTTATCAAGTAGCACCAGCCTC
Source organism: Pampusana beccarii (assembly GCA_013399365.1). Lineage (NCBI taxonomy): Eukaryota > Metazoa > Chordata > Aves > Columbiformes > Columbidae > Pampusana > Pampusana beccarii. The sequence goes on along the minus strand of VWYH01005543.1, from coordinate 361,048 downwards.
TTCCCCATTATTCCTCCTGGGCTGTTAATGCCTTGCTCTGCCTGTGGATCTCCCTTCTTGATCTAAGCACAGCGCTATCCACCGGGTCTCCACGAGCCGACCTTGAGACTGCCTTGCCAACAGACTGCCCTGCGACCTCAGGGCAGCCCTTCACCTCCTTGTGCTCTGTGTCTCTCTCTGTAAAATGGGAGGAGCACCTCCCATGACTGCTGGGACAATAAAACACTGCTAATAAGCCCGAAGCTCCTGGGTAGCCTGAAGAGGAAGCATCTGCCCAGAGATGCCCCACAGGGGCCAGGAGAGAGAAATTAGCAGGCCTGTTGCTTTCCTCTCTGCCTGTGTCTGCTCTTCCCTCTGGGCTCATGTTTGCACTAGGTCTGCAGCTCTGTGTGGGTCCCCTGTACAGCTGGATGCTCTTCTGGGCTCTGGAGGAGGAAGCAGAAAGCTTCAAGGGAGCAGAGACAAATCCCCAGTTTGCAGCTCCCTGCATTCATCCAGGGATGAAGAGGTGGGATACATGCCCCGGAATGTGTGTGGGGAAAGGCTGAGGTGACTGCAGGCTGTGGACCTGGGCAATTTAGACACTGTCCTAGACAAGAACTGGGCAGGTTAGTTTAGGCTGAAGGTTCATCGTGGCACATTCCGTTCATCAGCTGGGTACCTAGCCATGGCTGGTGAAAGGTGGTAACACCCCCAGGAGAGTCACCCAGAGGTACATCTCTTGAATCGCTGACCCTAGAGGCAGCTGAATGCTAGTGCTGAGCAGACACACCATTTTTAGACCACCAGATCTCAGGAAAGGGAATAGAAGCGCACATGTGTGCCAGGCCTTGGTTGCTTACCTCAAAAGTGAGGTTAACCATAGCATCATTTTGCTTGGAAGAGACCCTCAAGATCATCGAGTCCAACAGTTAACCTAACACTGGCACTAAACCATAACCTTAAAAACCTCATCTATATGTCTTCTAAACACCTCCAGGGATGGTGACTCCACCACTTCCCTAGGCAGCCTGTTTCAATGCCTGAAAACCCTTTCTGTGATTTTTTTTTTCCTTATATCCAATCTAAATGTCCCCTGGTGTAACTTGAGGCCATTTCCTCTCATCCTATCGCTTGCTACTTGGGAGAAGAGGCCAACACCCTCCATG
>VWYH01005543.1:194874-359895 GCA_013399365.1 Pampusana beccarii | reverse complement strand
CACTCCATCCCACCCTTTTCCCTAGTCTCCCCCGCTTTCCCTGTCTCCCCAGGAGAACTTTGCAGCAACAAATCTCACTTCTATTTGTAGCCAGGTTTCCTTAGGAAGCCAAGCATATGAAATCACAGTTTCCATGCCTGTCTGTCCCCCTCCCTCCCAATTTCAGCTAAAATCACCAGAGGGATAGAGATAGCAGAGAAAGCCAAGTTCCTACAAGCTTCCTGAAAATAGCTGGAGAGACACCACTCATGCCCTTGGCAAGCGAAAGACTGGTCAGTGAGCTCAGCCCGTATTGGATGCCAGAGTTCCAACGGCACAGCAACCTGAGCACCCACGTGCTGCCCAGATTTGCACAGCTGCAGCCACCAATGTTCATGAGCTGGAAGCATATGCAGATCATGGCACCCTGAGCTTGAGCAGAGCTCCAGTTTGTTCACTGTACCAGTTGCAAGTAGAGCCATTTGCATGCCATTTGTGTTGTCTATGACCAAACTGTTGGCTGGTTGTCCAGTGATGCTCATGCCTTGGGGAACACTGGACTTTATTACAGGATCTGAGTTTCATTAGCATGCTGGAGAATAGTCATTTTTGCCCAGTAAGCCAGTAGGATTGTGTGACCCCAAAAACACAGCAGAAAACCAAATTAATTCTGGATGCAATGTTGGAAAACTGCAACCCTGACAGCCCTGAGCAGATCAGGACACTACCAAAGGCCCAAACAGACAGACAAATGGCTGTGCCTGTGTGGCATCATGCAAAGTGCTGTGAAGACTCCCAAGAGCAAGGACATGAGCCAAGTTCATGCTGCGCCATGTTCAGCTGTGCCAGAAGAGCAAACTAGGTGCAGCCTGGGTAGCTGCAGGACGGTGAATGTTTAAGCCTCGAGAGCAATTCACAGCCAGAAGATCACAAAAAGCTCAGTGAAAGCAGGAGAGAAAGAAGCGAGCAAAGTTTCATCAGCTTGAAACTGTGCTACTTGGTGTTGGCATTGAGGAACACTAGGCAGCAATCTCCTCAATCAAACATCTTGAACACAAACCCTGGTACAGAGGAATCCTTGAACAACACAGCTCTCCAGCACTGGCTTAGGAGCTGTTTATGCCTCCAGAGAAACAGAGCTGGTGGGGTGTAAGAGGAGTCAGGGAAGGCATCAACTTTCCTGAGGGAACGGTGATGGGGATTCATGGCTTGGCTGGTGGGTTATGGCTCTGGAAATGCTCGATTATTTCTCTATTTGGGCTAAATGCCTCTGCTGGAAAAGGGGCAAAGCTGCTGTTGATGAACCAATAGGAACGAAAACAGGAGGAAGAAACGTTTATCAGATGCACCCAAGGGAACACAAATGCCTTTCTCTGGCGGTGACCACTGCCTTAGCCAAAGCCATACAGCACAGCTCCTTTTTTCTCAGCTGTCATTGTCACATCAACGTGTAAGAACCCCAGCTTCCCTTTTCTAAATAAGAGTACATGTCTTTGTGGTGGTGAGAAAAAGGACATGAATGCCGAGGCAGGCTTTGGGGGAGTACACAGAGAACCCCAGCCTTTCTCAGCCCCCATTTCCGTAGCTTTACTCGCAGATTTCCAACATCTGGGACTGGAGGTACAGTTTCCTGGGAAGCGCAAGCAAAGAGGAGCCCTGAAATCAAACACTTGCACCCACGCGCCTATGACCTTGTGGTTTTACTACAGCTTTCATTTTTAGACTCTAGTTCTCCCTAGTGCTTGGTGCATTTCTACAACATTTTGGCAGTTTGCTTTTGCCCTGGAGACAGAGCTGAGCGTGGGGTTGCTTAGCATGGCTCAGCAGGGAGTGAAGCAACAAGGCTACGATTAAAGAATTAAACTCGAGATGACGGAAGAGCTCCAGCCATGCTTCCACCTAGACAAAGCCTACGTGATGAGCGCTGCTTAACGCCAGCCCTTAGTAACACATGCCGATCGAGGCGAAAACGGGTACTTCATTGTGGCTGCAGGTGCCTCCGACCGCTCACCTCGCTAACCGTTTCAAGGCAGAAAACCGCGGGGCTGGAGGAAAAGCAGCCCTGCCAAGGGGCACGAACACCCCGCCGGGCGGAGGCTCCGCATCCCCGCCGCCGCGCACGAGGGAAGATGCCCGTAAGCCCCCCGGGAGGAGGCGGTTTGCTCCAGCCCCCTCCCCGGCCCCACATACCCAGCAATGCCCGGCCCTTGGGGTAGGGGAGAGGTAACCCCCCGCCGCAGCCGCGCCTCCCGTCGCGACATGTCATGATTGGCCGGCGGGGGAGGGGGGCGAGCCCCCCGCCTGCCTAAAGGTGCCGTGTCAGGGTTGCAAAAAGCATTGCCGGGGCGGGGGGGAAGCATCCTACCTCCGCCTCGCCATCGGCTCCCGCACGGCTCCGGGCCCCCCATCCCGCCTCCCCCATCCTCGGCACCGGGGACCCCGGTGTAGAAACCAGCGTCGGGGCGGCGGGGGACTCGTCACGTTGGCCAGGGCTAGGGCTGGGGCGGGGGCCGGTCGGTCGCGGTCCTACCTGGCGGGGAGCAGGAGCGGGCGCCGCCGGGGCCGGCTCAGCAGCGGCGGGGCATCGCGGCGGGGCTTGGGGCGGGTGGCGGAGCCCCGGTGCTCGGCTGCGGCGCGGCGCGGCGGCGGGCGGGAGGGAGAGAGAGAGAGAGGGAGGGAGGGAGGGAGGAAGGAGGGAGGAAGGGAGGGATGGATGGATGGAGGGAGCGCGCACACACACACACACGCGCGCACACACACTCACACACACACACAGCGCCCGGGGATGCGCTCAGCCGGCCCGCCCCGCAGGCAGCCTCCCCTCCCTCCGCATCCCCCCGCGGCGCTACGCGGGCAGGGAGGAACCCGCCGTCCCCCCTCCGCGGTGTCGGCTTCAGCCCTCCTTCTCCTCCTCCTGCTGGAAATGTTTCCCGATTTCCTTCTCGGAGCGAGGGACTTTGAAAGGCAGGGCTGGTTGCGGACACACCCCCAGCAGCCCTGCCCGCCCTGCCTGGGGCAGCCCCCAGCCCTGCCCTGCCCGACCCCAGCCATGCCCTCCCTGCCCTGCCTGCCCTGCCCGCCCGGCCCGGTCAGCGCCCAGTCCTGCCGCCGTGGCACCCTCCCTGGCCGCCCTGCAACCTGCCAGGGCAAACCCGACCCCATTTGCACCCTGCAGGAGGGAGCGAGACCTGGGAGAGGTGGCGAGAAGGGAAGCAGAACGGGGGGATGCAAGGGATACCTTGCTGTGTCTGTCACTGCCCCACAGTGCTGCCCATGGCTGCTATGGGGAAGCAGGGGGCTAGGAACATCCCAAGGAGCCCTGGGTTGAAGGTCACTCCCCTCTCATCACCAATGTTGTGGTGTTTGCAGAGGACAGCAGGGGCCATGGGGGTGACAAGCAAGGGGCATTTGAGTCATCTAGGGCCCTCCTGGGAACTGTCTCCACATCTGGCTATGTCCAGGTCAGCCCCTGAACCTGCAGAGCCTCCTGTTCCCAAGAAAGGGTCAATGGGGTTGGAGAGGTCCTGCAGGAAGCCAGAAGCCTGGCACAGAAGGACTTGCCACACCACAGGCTGGCCCAAGTGTCCTTCCTGTGGGCAATTCCCCTTTCATCACGCCTGAATGACTCCACCCTTTGCTGGCTCTAGCAAGGAGCAGATGAACCCATTGTCCCACCCTCCAGGCAAAACTCTGTGGCTTTGGGAACTTAAAATAGGACAATAGCTAATAACCCAGCGACCTTGAGTAGCCCTGTACACCCAGATCCTCAGGTGCAACAAGAACTGTGGAGAAGCAGAGTCATAATGGTAGCTCCTGCATGCTTCTCTCACTTATCTTGTTGGCTGTGCCTGTAATTTTTGTCACCACTGGCAAGAAGGCAAGCCAGAATTTTACCTTTGGATTTCATTTGTGCTTTCTTTTTTTTTTTTTTTTAGATTTTTGTATCAGCATACCCTTCAGCAGAGATAGAAAACTAAATTTCTCTGCTCTAGATGAGGTGTAAGACATGGACAATGTCACCAAACTCCTTTGTAAAGCACCTTGTGATAAACTGACCAACCAGCAAACCAGCTACTTGTTATTAGTGTTGCAGCTGTTATTGATATTACTTAGGTTTGGTCTTACTTTAAGAGTTTATTGCCTACATATGGGATGAAAGGCATTTCCAAATAAGAATTTGGTTTGGAAAAAAAAATTGGTTTGTGTACAGTAGCTAACTCTGATTCTCTGTCTCACCTCTTTTGATTTAAAACTCTTCAGAGGAGGGATAAGCTTGCATCTGGTCATGGATGGTACTTAGATGGGACTCAATTCTCTCAGTAGGGCCATTGATATAAAATGGTCACAACTAAATGTGTACACCATGCACAGTAGTGTGCTCTGATCAGGACCTGAGCACACCAGTGGTTGTGTATCAGTGGTGCTTGGTTTGGCAGCAGATGCAGGACACAAGGCACTTCACAAGCTGACATGGCAAAGGGATAGTGTGAACAAAAGAAATTGGCATGGTTGCAGCAAACACAATCCCTGGTGTTGCTTTTCACCCTGCACACTGAAATCTAATCATTGCAACAGTAAGCAGTGGAACTCAGATTTTAATTAGCTGTCAGCCATGAAGTTCTCCCTAAAGCTTCCTGTTTCCCTTAGTTATGTTGCTGACCTACTTCCCAGCTCTTTCTCTGAATATGGTACACAACTCCTCTGGAGCACCAAGACGTTAACTCTGCTAAGGGGAATCCACTGGTGAGCTGCTCCTTGATGAGCCAGGCACATCCCCGGTTCCTCCCAGCTCACCTTTCTCTGCAGCTTGCAGTGCATGTTCCTGCCTCCCTGTGCCCCCTGCTGAGACCCTCAGAAAGGTTACTTCAGGTAAGAGGTTTTGAGGGAAGCTGAAGAAAACAAGAGTTTTCCAGTGTCTGTGGTGATGCTCATTAGTCTATGCAAATGAACCCTTCGTATCACTCAACCTTAATGGCACAGGGACAGAAAAGGTGAAGCAGAGAAGCATCATCATCTCACACGCCCCTGAGTGCAGCTTTCATCTGCTTGAAAAATTACTGATTAGAAGAGATACAAGGCTGGGAGGGTAGATGTCCCCACTCCCCAGTCCCTCACACAACCCTTTCCAGGCACAGTCAGACCTTCACCTTTCACAGTCTCCAAAAGAAAGGTGGAGCTGGGCTGTGAAAGAAAGAGTGGAAGTCAGAGACCAGGGGAGAGAGTGGGCCTAATTGGTGAGGGGAGATACTGTGTGTGGGTTGCTCCACACTGCAGTGGCTGCGGTTCACACCACTTTTTCTCAGCCAAGCTAGCTGAAGTGCTAGCTGTAACAGCACAGAGCTCTGCATGGGCTGTGAAAGCTGCTGGACAAGCTCAACAAACGCTCCTGTGTTCTGCCTGGTTCTCCAGGCAAAAATGCAACAAGACTGCTCATGTCCTGACACAGGAAGTTTGTCACGGTGTGGGCATACCCATGTTTCATCACGACTGCAGCCTGGGCTGTGCTGGGAGAGGTAACGGTTTGCTCCTGCTACCTTTCCTTCCCTGTCTCTCTTTGCAGTCATGCAAGTGAACACCTACCATTGCAAACACGCTTACAACCACTAATTAGTAGTCTCAAAATCATGGGGATTCTCATGCCAATGTTAACGAATGGTTCATTCATTCTTTCATTCACGCACACCCACAGCTCTCTTTGACGGTAGCCTGCATCTCGCTGCAGTTGCTGGAGGAGGTTTCTGGGTATTGTCTACATACGCAGAGCAGAAAGACAGTTCCTACCTGCAAAGAATTGGATTAGTGGACTGTGGAGTCTTGAGCACAGTGCAGAATGGTGTGAAAAAAGACATCTGGGCTACTGCACATTTTAGAGGATGGGGATACAAACCCTCAGATATTCCTCAGTTGAAAAATTTCTGCCTTATATTCCCTGCAAAAGAGACAAGTGGTCAGCACAAGGGCAGTCTTCAGCTCAGCCACAGCATGCTTATCTCTGAGCAGCTGTCCTACCACCCTTTCTTGGCTCATCCTGAAACATCTCCTCAGTGGGATGCTTCAGTCTCTGTTCCAGCTTTTGTGGGTTCAGATAATGCTGGAGGATAAGCGGTGAGTCCCCAGCGGTTAGCTATCACTGGTCGTGGTGTTCTTCGAGTCCCTTCAGAGATGCCAGAGAGATCCCACAGGAGCAGGTGGGAGGTCACATCTGGCTTGCCATACATCTGTCTTTGCTCCTGATTGCAGCAGACTGGAACGTGTGCCCACTGAACCTTCTCTGTCTGTTCCCTGCATGTTACTGGCAGAGACCTGGACATCCCTGAGAATGGCGTTTCTAAAAAAGATGCTCAGAAACATAGTTTCCAGCAACCTGAACATTCACTGTCACCTTCAAACTGGCTTTTGCTGGTAGGAGGATAAATCAGGCATTTAGAAATGTGAGAGATGGAGATGGACACAGCAGTGAATAGGAAGGGCATTTCTGTGTGATGGACTTCTTTTTGAGCTCTCCAGGCAGCACCTCCTTAGCTGTTTCCAAGTAGTTGGCACAGTCGGAGTCCTGATGATCCCAGAGAGGTCTGAGCCCATGACATTTCTCCATCAGCCAGACAGAGGTCTTGGATGTGGAAGGTGTCTTCTAACCTTGGAAACCTGAGAGTAAAGACTATACCCCAGGGAGAAGGCAGTGCTCAATGGGATGTTTTGGCACGTTTGTGAAAAACCAGCAGCCTATGGTTTGCTGTCACTGCAGTGCTTTGGGAGCCTGCAGAGGTAACTGCAGACACCATGCCTGTGCTACTTTTGAGCTTTCCCCCAGGTGCTTGCTCTATGCTGTGTTTTATGAAGGTTTAAACAACAAATCCAGAGCACTAATTGATGACCATAGCATTCAACAGCTTGGGAGAGAGTTTTCCTGGAAGAAGCATTGACTGGTCAAATTCTTCAAAGCACTGCATGTGTGTGGCAGACACAAAAGAATGTTTGCACTGGAAACCACCTGTCGTGTAGGGGTTGAAAGCAGAACTAGTTATAGGTGCGGGGCATGAATTTAAGAAGCTTGGAAATGGGGAGAGATGCATGTATTTTGCAAACATCTAGTCTGCAAAACAAGCCAAAGACTCTTGTCTTCAAAGTCTGCTTCGGAATCCCATTTTCCTCTTTGAAAAAACTGCTATATGCTTGTCAGGGTTATACGGGAAAAATTCAATGTGTGCAGAATGACTTCAGTGCCTGGGCTTAATGTTAGCGATGTACAAGGTGCAAACCGTCTCCTTACTCTTCTCAAAGGAGTTAGAAACTCAAAAGCCTTCTGACAGCTGTCATTTGTCTCAACAGCAGTGCATCCTACTACTAGCATCTCACTCCCATCCCCACTTCACAGGCGAAAACCAGTTCCTAGCCTGAGTCACTGGAAAATGAAGGACCAGATGTCCCCTGCTGAACTGCCTGTCCCTTAGCGTCTTTTCCCAACAGAAAAATTGAAGCTTTGTTTTGCCGTTACAAAACTGCAGAATACAGGAACTAAAACTGTAGATGCAAGGTCAACTGAAATGCCTTTCCCAGTGAAAGCAATAGCCCAGGGAGTCCACTGCCTCTAGATGAGTGTCCTGCAAGGGGTCATGGAGCTGCAGTGCACCAGCCCCATGGCAGCACTAGAACCGAGCAGGCAGTAACACTCTCCACTTGATGCTCCTGCTCTTTTTCACCACCATCACAAGGCTGCTCTGGCCTTGAAAAATTTGACTGAAAAAAAATCCCTCCAAATCCAGAATTATAAAACAACAAATGTTGTGTTCTCTGGGTTTGACTTCTGCTTTTGAAACCTAGAGGTTTAATGTTTTCTGATATACTTGGTAACCAGAAGTAAGTTTAAAGAATAAGAAAGATGAAACAGCGATACGTAATCACGTGACTCCAAGAGCTGGGACTTTAAGAAAAAACAAAGTGTAAATACCATGGTAATGTGTCAAGATCTGGGAGCCATGTCCTGCCAACTGAGGACTGTGATGTTTCCTCAGCAGCTCTGGTGTCACATGAGGCCATATCCCTAATCCGATCTGTGTGCAGGTTCCCACTGCTACCAGTGGGAGACACAGGGTGAATCGGATGTAGTGCATGACTCTGGCTGTGGCCTCTGGTTGTGAAAGTAATTTGGCCTCCTCTGCGCCATCTGTTTGCCAGCCTTGAGCAAGGCTGGATGTTCCAGGTAAAACAGACTTTTTTATTAAAAGTGAAAAGTGACTGACCTCAGCTGCACAAAGCACCTTATTTATACTTCATTTATATATTCCAGGTCAAGAAAGCTGCTGGAACACCTTGCAAAAATCAGGCCCACGAGGCAAGAGGTTGTGAAATTTCTTCTCTTAAAGGGAAACTTGTCTTCACTATAATGGGCTCTAACCTGTGCTGTCCTTGCCGGGTGGTCAGAAATCTTCCTTGCCTCCTTGCTGCTTTGATTTTGCCAACCTCTGCTCAGATCTGCCCCATTTTGGGGACAGACTTTTTAACAGGGTCTGTTACAATAGGACAAGGGGTAATGGTTTTAAACTAAAGGAGAGGAGGTTCAGGCCAGACATGAGGAAGAAATTTTTTACAATAAGCATGTTAAAACACTGGCCCAGGTTGCCCAGAGAGGTGGTAGATGCCCCATCCCTGGAGACATTCAAGGCCAGGCTGGACAGGGCTCTTAGCAACCTGACTTGGTTGAAGATGGCTCTGCTCATTGCAGGGGGGTGGACTAGATGACCTTTGAAAGCCCTTTTCAAACCAGACTATTCTATGATTCACCTCCAAGTGGCCTTGCCTGGCTCCCTCCAGCACTGACCAGGTCTGCTGGAGATCAGCCCCTGAGTCCTGGGGACAGAGCAGAGGAACATGTTGTCCACTGTTATCAGCATGCAGTAGTCAATATTAGGCCACAAGAACTCGTGGGAGTGGGAATTTCTGTGCTCCTCAGTCTTCTCCAAGGCATCTTGGAGAAGGCATGTGCCCTTGCTCCTGGCTGTCTCTGTTCCTGCAACAGCTGAGGCAGCAACATGGTTCTTATCCCAGTTCCCTTCTCTCCCCATAGCTTAGACACAAGTCCAACGGACAGGGACCCCCACTGGTGCACATATAGGTCTTGCTATTTTGGCACATTTTGCTCTATTTGCACTTCTAAAGATGTATAGAGCAAAAATGTTTGTCTTTGTGCTACACGCTTAAGCAGGGGTGAAGCAGTAACCAATACTGTATAGTAGTTGAAGCTCTGCGTGTAAAGAGAATCTAACCAAAAAAGATACAAACAAGAAAACCAGATTTAACTTTCGCATTACTTAATGGTTGTAGATTTTTTTTTTTTCTGGAGATTTTGGAGTAACGAAGCTGTCATTTGTGAGACCAGATTCTCCTTTCAAATCCACCATGCTGTCCCGTGCCAGCCTGTTTCCCCCACAGAGTTTCAAACATGGCCTGTTTGAAAGCTGCTCTGAGCTGTATGGCTTTTCCATGGCTTTCTGGATTGTGATGATGCTTTAAAAGGATTGAAGATACTCCTTTGCCAGCTGCCTTGTGGTTAGAAATCCCCAAGTCTCTTACAAAAATCTTCTGCTCTTACGGGAAGCTGTTCCCAGTGTCTGGCAAAACTGTTTAGGTTATGAGGCTGTATCCCTGTGTTTGTATGAGCAGGAGGGACACGGATACGTGTATGTGTGCATGCGTTCAGATGTTTCCTGATGCAGATTGTGCAAGCTCTGACTTCTTCCCTCTGCATTTCTGCTTATTCAGATGAACTCCTGCTATTCTGTGAGTGCTCCCGTCTCTTCAGCGGGTGAGATAACTTCCCGAGTGCAGCTGTCAGTCCAGGATCATGGGCTGCTGTGGTGTTTATATGTGTGTAGGCTGGAGATCAGGGAGACAGGGCAAAGCAGGGACCTGGGGATTCAAGCATCCCCCGGCTGCTGCTGCTCCAGCAGTGCAGACAGTGTAGTGTAAGGGATGGGAAGGGGTGACCGTATGGGGAGAGAGCAAAGATCTGGCAGTAGAACCAGTCGCTGGTGTGTAGGCAGCTGTATGTTTAGTAGATCAGTGTCTTAGCAGGGCTGATGGCAATACAGGCTTTCCTCTTTCATTCATCTCCTTTCCATGTGCACCTCAGTAACTAAGAAAGTTGCTGGCCCCTGTGCATCAAGACATCAGTTTGGTATTTGTGCCAGGGACGTTAACAGTATCTGGCATTTTATTTGCCATCAGTACACTCCAGAGTTAGTAGCTGTATTTACATAACTAGTGGCATCAGGAAGGCAGGCAACAGCTGCAGAGCCACCAATGGGAAGAAATAAGAGAACTGAGAGGTCTAGAAGACATGATACAAGAGGAAACATTGAAGCAATGCAGACATAGCGTGTCCAGAGAAGATATGTATCCTCACAAATCTGAAAGAAGAGGTGTTTCCCATTCCTACTGTCAATAAGATAAAAAGTCAGGAGGTTAAACTACAGGCAGGGAGACTGAAGTTTGACATGAGAACAAGCTTCTTATAACCATGGGAATAATGGTACAGGCAGCTGGATCATCTGCAAAGAGGGAGAAGTCTGTGTAGTGGAAAAGTTTTAAGATAAGGATGAGAAAACCTCTGTTGAGTTCAGATCAGGTGTAGGTGACCTAGCTCTCAGCATCATTTCACCAGGAAGTTGCATCTGAGAGGTGAACAATCAGGAGATATTCAGCACACCATAAAAAAACCAAACCAAACCAAACCAAACCAAACCAAACCAAAACAAAACAAAACAAAGCAAAGCAAAACAAACCCCAAACCAAAAAAACTGCTGTTGTTAGTAGGGTGAAAGAAAACCTGCCTCCAGGCTTTAAACAAAGATTTGGTGTAGGAAAACAGTCAGAGCACTGCGAGTTAGGCCACACTGGGAGAACAGATCTAGGTGGCAATGCTATCCAAGCTCGTGCAACCTGGGAGCAGGCTGAACTTGACTCCAGGCTGGCAGCCAATTTCCTGGGCAGATGAGCCATTTAGCCGTTGGGACACTGGGAAAGAGACCTTGTTGCTGCTCCAAAGCCCATGATATATCCCACTTGGGTGTTGTCCTGCCAAGATTTGACCCAGGCTCATAGTCATTTAACTTAGCAACCTCTTCTGTTTGTTTTTCATGTCCAGATGTAGGAACTTGAAGCTTACCCAAATGCTCTCAGGAGCTGGTGACACAGGAATGTTGGAAACCTTTGTTCTGTCATGGCAGTCCCTGCTGGTGTCCTGTCCCACTGTGAACTGCAAGTTGAGGTACACAGACAAATGGCCTGCCCTGAGCAAACTGCAACACTAATGAGACAAGAGCACAAGGGCACTCCCTATAACAAGGACAAAATTATGTCATTGGTTAGCCCTGACTTAGGGCTGTATAAGATACAACATGAGGTAAGGATATGAGAAGCTACCAGAACCTACAGATCATAAAAAGAGTAGTAACGTATATGCACCTGACTTTCTCTGACCAGTAGCTACACTAACTAGACAGCAGCATGAAAAATGGTAGAAAAGAGAAACATTGCATGCAATAAAAGCAGAGTACTAGCTTAATTGCTGACTGAGGCAGAAATTACCAAGACAACCATATCGTGAGTAACAAATAAGTGTATAAAGTCAGGAAACTTGGGGCCAGAGGAGGAAAACTAAATACAGGTGGATGGCTTTTCTGGGAGGAGAGAGACTTGGTAAAGAAGCAGAATCTGGGAAGAACAAAAAGGTCAACACCAGAGTCTAAAGTAAAATAAGTAAAATACTCAGGACAGATTGGAGACTTTTGGTCAGCTGTGTGCTTTATTTTGAGAGTTTGAAGCAGGACAATAAACCTGCTGTTTCCACCTTTCTTGAGTCTAGCTTGCCTTTCTGGTCAGGAGGGATTGGTGTGCTTTGGGATTAATGAGCGCTGTCTCCCTGTGACTGGCAAGGAAACCCCTGAACGGTACTGCCTAAGCACACTTTCCTCCCCTTCCCTGACAGCCTGACTCTGCCTTTCAAGTCCCCATTTCTCCTGCTTTCCTCTTTAGAGGATCTGAAGTGTAGACATTGGAACTGTAGGAGTTCAGTATCTGAGGACTAATAGAGGGAACCATGCAAAATGAGCCACACGTGCACACAGCTGTACCTGAAGTCAATCAGACCGCACACATCTGCCACGTTCAGCACACCCCTAGCTCTTCAAAGAGCTAGTGCCTTCCTACAGATGGTTTGGAGGAGAAAGAGCTAGCTGAAGTGAAGTCTCTGCACAAGTCACAGCCACCAAAGAAAGGACACATGTCAAATAAAATCCACTCCAAAGGCAAGAAATGAAGTTACAACTCAGGACAAAGGCGGGGAGTTTGTGCTGGCAAAACATCAGCTTTATTAAGGTTAGAGTCTTCAAACTTGTCTTATTCTGTAATTTTCTGTAGGCTGCATACATAAAGGCACGTTTCAAGATACTCAAACTGTCTGTTTCAAAGAGAAGAATGTTAAAATCAGGTATGTTTTTATCAACGGGGACAGAAAATGCCTAGAAAACATGAGTAGTGGCACAGCTTGTACTGCTTACAAACTTGTCCTGTTTTGTAGCATTCCTCTAGGTTTGTGCATCGAAGCATACTTAAAATAGTCTGCTAGGTTATTTTTAAGGTAAGAACATTGAAATTAAAGGACACAAGCCAAAAGTTTTCTAGTGCATTATCCTGGGGGTACATCTTCAGGCATTTTAATACATTAAGGCACTTTCCAGGCACACAAGAAGCAAGTTGCACACCTAGACAGGCTTACTCCAGCTTATAAAAATTCAAGGACTGTCATTGAATTGTGGATTTTCAGGTGGGTCTTTGGTTATTTGTAACAGAAATTCTCAAGTGTCTAGAAAAAAATCAACTAATTTTTCTAAAATACCCACGGTTTGTCCTCAGTCTTACCTGATGATTGGTAACTGAACAGACAAATCATTGCCTACTAAGCAGCTTTTCACTGGCAGGTAGTGCAACATTTTCTCTGATAAGAAAATGCCAGTATCTCTACAGATTGTCCTCCTCCACAGGATCACAGAGATCCTCATACACACTCATAGCACAGAACATTCAAGATTAAATCTTTTGTCGAGATTACGTTGGAGACACGTCACACTTCAGGGAAAGGATGGGGTTATCAGCAAGTCTGTAAAGTGCTCTAAGTATCAGTTACTCTTGATCTCAGAAATTAACTTCAAATCAAGTCAACTCAAGCCAAAAGGCAAATCTCTCAGTTACTGAGAAATATGTTTCTTGGAGCACCTATTTTCCATAACCAGTGGCAAATTTATTTCGAAACAAGAGAAACTTTTAAATGCATGTGTTTTCTAAGCTGTGCTGTGGACTAGGCCTGGTACAGAACATGACAGCAACACAAGTTCAGGACATCATACGAGGGTCCACTCTGGTGTTGAAGCTCATTGTGTTAGACCTTTGAGTAATGTAGCCAAAGAGTGTGATGAGGACACCTTTCACAGCTGTGTATCTCTCTTTTTGCAGTATTCTCCATGAATTAACACTACTAAGAAGATTTGGAAAACCTGCTAGTAGGTTTTTACAAATATTTTTCTCCTCAGCAACTTGGAAAAACACATACAGGAGGTAAATGCTAGAAGTTAAACCTATATTAGCTCCTTTGTCAGGATACGCTCCTGCCCTGTGTGAGAACATTGGTATAACATGTGCTTTACATCTGAAAGGTGTCATAGCAGGCAGCAAAGCAGCAGTAAAGATCACTATTCTGGACAATCAATAAAAATGGAGGCCTGTTTATCCATGTAAAGATAGAGTAATCCAGAACATTTATCTTGCTTCTGTACTGGGCGTTTATCCTCGACAGGAGATGCTTTCAGAGCCTTGTTTCAAATAGCTATGCTCTGAGAAGCAGGCTAAATCTGGGAGGTCATCTTGAAATAATAGTTGGCAGGCCAAAGAGACTTAACATTGAACACGCTTTAAAGAACCATATGGAATAAGTTACACCAGAGAAACACAAACACTTGTCTCTCACATCCAGTGTTATTGTTAGCAACTTATTCGATTGTGCGTACTTCTCAGCAGCGACAATGACTCACTAAATAACAGGATAATACCACGGATCACTAGCATGTTGCGGTCTGTGGCCACAGGAAGGGTTTACTTTTACTGTGTACATCTTGGCAGTCTCAACATGCTAGCAGCAAATCCAAATGTTTATTGCTGCATCTAGGGTGGAAGAACAAGATCTCTGCTTGGAGTCTTTCTGTAAGACAAAAAGATAACACGGGATATTTCTAATGTTATGCTTGCCAAACTGCAACAAAAGCAATGAGCTGAGAATTAGATGCTGGGAAAGTAGATGTCGCCTTGGTTTTGCTTCCTTGTTCCAGTATGTGGAGATGGTAACTGCTGATGCTGGGAATCAGCATGGCAGCGGGCTGTTTCAAAGATATGGGCTCCCTGTTCCCACACTAAAGCCTAAACCTTGCTGCTGCATGGTTGCTACTTTTGGAAACAGGCATCAAAGTAAGCTGATATGGAAGGGTGAAGAGTTTGTAGGGTAAGAGGTAAGACTGGTCCACCAAGCCCTAAGCCCCTGCAGAAAGCCCGAGAGTGGTCACAGCTGCCTCTGGTGGACAAAGCACATACTCTTGGCTGGGCTCTTCAGGCTTCTGTCTGAGGCTTGGCATGCTGAAGCCCTGCTCAAATCATCGTGGGCCAGGCCCCTCCACCACCTCCACTAAGCTCATGCCCTGTCACTTGCTGCCTAATGAACACTGAGCAGCATGAACAATGAACAATGAACAATGAACGTTGAACATTAGAGATAAAAGCATCCTGGTGAGATCTTCCTGTAGCCTGGGAGACCTGTCTGCCTGGAGGAGCATTTTTAGGTAGGTTGCACTGAAGGATCCCAGTCCATCTCCCAGTGGGTTGGGGGCTGTCCAGGTAGCTCAGGACAGCAGCATGCCATTTGTCTCGTTGCACATTGCTGTCCAGACAGCCTTCAGGGACCCAGTTAGCAGACAAAAAGGAGACAACAACCCTAGTCCAGCCATGCTGCAACATGTCTGATACACCTCCAGGTAGAGAAGAAAGCGAAAATGGAACATTTCATGTGCTGAAGTTTCCAAGAAGGACTTAAGCAAACCTTGTTGGGGGATAGACAGGCAGCAACAATTTTGCAGGCCACATTCCTGCAATTTCCATGTTTTATTATTTTTCCATTTTCACATTTTCCTCTAGTTTCCTGCTTTTGCTTATATAAAAGGGAAAGAAAAGCCAATTTGATGTTCTAATGAAAGGAAGGGCAATCCTCTGGAAGAGCAACAAATGCTGTGTGGTGCTGTCATGCAGGATTAGTCTGCAACCTGCAGGGCATGCTGCGGTCTGTGGGATAACCTGGGAAACATCTCAGCAACAAGACTTTCGGTGAAACTCATCCTGGACAGGATGAGGAGCTTGAAAGCACTGGGAGACTGAGAGTAGGAAAAAGGCTTTACAAACTATTCAATATAGTGTATTCCCATGGGGAGTAAAACAACTCAATCACTGAATCTCCCAGCCTAGTAGGGCTAAATCTATACCCGAACAGCACCGCTTGGCGGAAGTTCCCAAGCCTTTGTCCTCTTTGGATATTTACAGGCAATTAATTAGTTAGTTAATAAAGCTGAGCAGACACAAAATAGTCTGGGGCATATGCCCACCCACTGTACCTTTACCCAAATCCTAGCATTTTCCAGAATTCCAGTTCTCTGAGTATCTTCCTTCTACTTTTGCCCACCTTTCTTCATAAGTGAAGTGATGCAGAGTTTTCCAGAGTGAAATGCGTCTCGTCTCTTCTCTTCTCTTCTCTTCTCTTCTCTTCTTCTCCNCTCCTCTCGTCTCCTCTCCTCTCCTCTCCTCTCCTCTCCTCTCCTCTCCTCTCCTCTCCTCTCCTCTCCTCTCCTCTCTCTCCCTTCTTTCTTCTCTCTCACATCTATGGAAAGGGCTTAGCTAGAGAGATCACAAACCAAAACCTGCATTTTAAGTTAGCCACGTCAGAGTTCAGCATTCCAAGGATTTAGGAAAGATCCTAAAAACAAACATCCCAAACTCAGGAGGAAGTTCAGTGTTAAATATAAAAGAAGTCCAAATATGCTGAAGTATGGAAATCAAAACAACTTCGGCTTTGCCCTGCAGTGACCCCATGCAATAAGAATACATTTATGATTAGATCACATTGGCGGTTGGAGTCCTAGATAATAAACTGAGTAAACTCAGTACAGATTTGCTGTATTGTTGCAATGTTTTTCCTCCAAGTGTCACCAGAATAAACCTGAGATTACTAAGGGATTGGCTCCAAAATTAATATCAACTCATAAATGGCCTGTTTAACCTGTAAATTGGCAGAAAACACCACCACTCCTTAAATCTGCCATGTTGCTGTCTCTTCCCATAGCAGCACATGGAAGACCAGAGTATGAGAGGGGGCAAGAATGAAACCTCTTTTTGTTTATAGGATTAAATGTGGGGTAATGTCAAGGTCCTCCCCAACGTATGTGACCTACATGAGCTTCAGGCACGCCCCTTCCTCCAGATATGTCTCTGGGCATGGTTTATTCTTGATTTTCCTTCTTCTTCCTCTGCATGAGTAATTGAGAGCTCTCCCAACTGTTTCTCTAGAAAAAACATCGCTGCGTTTTGGTGGCAAAACCGCTGCAGTTTGACCTTAAGTGCCTTAACCTCAGCCAAAACCTCATCGTGTAACAGTGGGTGACTTAAAAAAGCAGTTGTGTATTACCAGGAGGTATCCCCTATCCATACATGTGGAGGATGCCAGTTCAGGAAGTGGCTACATGTGCTCCAGAGGTATGTTGTGGGCATGAGAAACAGGTGTTGTAGGAAGGAGACAGCTAGAGGCTGTAATCTTCTCCTGCCATGCTCACCTGGAGCCTGTGGGCATGGAAGACATGGGATGCACTGAGCTATCTTTGGTTTGTCACTGATCTAGAAATGATCAGTCTGAAGAGTGGGGCTCACATAAGCCGTATGAGGAGCAGCTAAAGTCACTTGGTTTGTTCAGCCTTAAGAAAATGAGACTAAGGAGAGATCTCATTTCAGCTACAGCTTCCTCATGAAGGGAGGAGGAGGGGCAGACACTGATCTCTTCTCTCTGGTCACCAACGACAGAACCTGAGGGAATGGCAGGAAGTTGTGCCAGGGGAGGTTTAGGTTGGATATTAGGAAAAGGTTCTTCAGCCAGAGGGTGATGAAGCACTGGAGCAGGCTCCCCAAAGAGGTAGTCACGGCCCCAAATCTGACAATGTTCAAGAAGCATTTGAACAATGCCTTCAGACACATGATGTGAGTTTTGGGGCTGTCCTATGCAGGGACAGGAGTTGGACTCGATGATCTTTGTGGGTCCCTTCCAACTCAGGACATTCTGATTCTATGATTCATGACTGGAGTCCATCTAAAGCACACTGGAACAGCAGATCTCTGCAGCCATGTTCCTGGCCAGGCTCCTGGCACATCTTACTGACCACCTAGGGAAAACATACTGAGCACCGCAAAAACTGAGCTTTTTATCTCAACAGCATGCAACTCTGAATTCGGATTATTTTTTCCTGCATTTGTAAAGAGATTTTCTCCATTTGCTGGATGTCTTGTCCGCAAACCTCAGCACTGGGATTCCTCCCATGTGAGCACAATGCATCAATACCACGGCTTGGTTTGCTAGTGAGATGCTGAGTATGTACTTAGTATCATCCAGAGCTATTTTGTAAGAGCTAGACTCCAGCATGGCATTCAAGGCAACTTGTATCATGGAATGGAACTTTAGGAGTAGTTGATGTCTGCAAGTGATCAAAAATGACAGCTGGATTTAGACCAACTGAGGCCACTGAGGGTTATTTACTCATCTCTCGATGCTGTGCAGTCAGTTACTCTACAAAAAGGTTTTATAAAGAAGAAGTTTGTGAGGCTGCATGGCCCAGAGTTTAACACAGCAGCACAAATTGGCAGCACAGTTTCTCTAAAACAAAGGCTATTTTCACTTCCCATTTGAAGTTCTGCTCTTATTCAAAAGGATTACGGCTACACGTGCACAGAAGATACTGGACATATTTGTGCTGCTATTCATGAAATGGCAAGCAGTGAGCACCGTGGTATGCGCTGCAGTATTTACATGTGGTGCTTGCAGTCTGTAATCACAAACTTTTTCTAAAATGCCTCTCCTTCTAGAAAACTGTTTGTCTTTGTGAATCCTCTGGTGAAACCCTCACCAGACAGATCATTGTCCCTTATCCTGAAGGAAAAGAGATGAGAATAAGAAGATGGTGTTTTGGGAGAAAGAAAGCCGGAGAAGACAGCTGCCCATTTTCAGACTTTTTTGGAACATCATATTCTTCAGTCCTCAATTCCTTGGGCAAATGGGATGTGAGTTGGCAATTGGGTCTGCAGGTTTCTAGGCTGGGAACAGGCAGAGCCATCACATAAAGCCTATTTCCCTAGAACATAGGCAACAAAATATATGTGGCCAGAGAAGGGGATCAGCCTATCAGCGTGTCCTCAGAATCTCTTCCGATCTTCTGACTTACTAGAGAAAAGACAGATACAGTGTCCAAACTCCATCCTTCAGGAATCGCCATAAAAATATTGCAGTTTTCCGATAGAGGAGAATACAGATTGGGCTTACTTCAAACCAGAGCCAGTTTGCAAAATCCTCACTGAGCAGCTTCATGGTGCAGCTCTCCTCTGTGTGATTTGCTTTGAGGATGATCTCTTCTTGGCGACACAGCCACAAACACGGCTTTCCCTTCTCACAAGGAAGTCTGAATTGAGCAACCAGCTGTGGACATCCGTGGGTTTTTTTTTTTTTTTGGAAGCCAGTAAGATTTAAGAACACAAATCACCAGTACACTTATAGAAGTCCTGTGTGCCTTCGGCTCCCTGCGTGAGACATGCAACATATTCTTTCTCAAAGTGCCACCAGGGCGAGGACAGCGTTACCCTTGTCTGCGGCTAGCGAGAGTAAGCCCAGAGCTCAGCTTTACCCTTGTTAATCGACTCCTGGGTTCTGCGCTGGCCCAACTTAGCTCGGCAGCCTGGCTCTGTCTGATTGTGAGAAAGAGCAGAACTCCCCCTCCCCCTCTCCTTGCTGCTCTCTGGCAAAGAACCGTGCGTGGGAGGACCGCGTGGCGGATGCTCAGAGACTGCTGCACTCATAATGACTAGTCACTTATAAAAGACATGTTAGTGATACTATCGCTAGTGCTTTATTTGACTATTTATATTCATGTCTAGGGTCTCTGAATGAGATCCCATCGGCTTTGCACAAAGGGACCAAATAAACACTAGCAATCCCCATGGCTAATCAATAGTAAATATTCATAATAGCTAGTGCAATGATAAGAATAATAAGCATCAGTGATAACACAGCCTGCCTGGGAATGTTTCTGATAGAGGGAGAGAAGGAGGGGGCACAAGGGAGGGGTCTGTCACAAGGTCTCTGCACAACGCTGCCCTGGGGCTGGGAACTGAGGGGTGACTCCTGCTGCCAGAGCTTTGTCTGCTGGGCCGCCTTGCCCCAGACCATGGGCCAAATGGGGAGATCAAAATTAAATAGGTCTCAGCTTTTCCAGCTCTTTCCTGCCACTCTCTTCCTGACCTGCCCAGCACAACTGTTGGGGAACACCTGGCTCAGGGACCTGGCACATCAGCTAGTCTGTCTCTGGGGAAAGGGAAGCGTGTAGCCTCAAAGAGACGGAAATTAAAAAAAAAAAAAAAAAAAAAACAATAATCATCCAACAGGATCAAAAAAACTATAAAAAAGAAAAATATAAAAAAAAAAAAAAAAAAAAGGCTTTTATCTGCCAGCAGGCTCACAGACTCTATAAAACAGAACCATATCGAACAGAAAACAGAAGCAATCTGAGTAAGTATGAAATGCAGAAGTATTCTTTCATGGTGATAACAGCAAAAAGTTTTATTTGTTAATAACTCAATAGCAATTAAAAAGCTATCTGTTGATTCCAATTACTTAAAGATTTTGTTCTAGCATTTCTACAGACAGGTGATATGTATTTTAAAGATACCTGTCAAAAAAAATCAGTTTGCCTAGCACAGACAAATTTCAACTGCAGTTTAATTCTGAGTATTTTCTTTCCAGCACTTGAGAAGAAACCAGACAAAGAGAAGATTTGTATTTCAGTGAGTATAAAAATGAGGAATGTGGGAATATCCATGGAAATGCTAGCTAAACAAGGGGAAATGAAGGCCGTACGCACGAGCCCTCTTGATTGCAGACTCTACTACAGAGTTACAGGCAAGTGCTTCCATTATGTTCTTCTTATGTAATGACAAGGGAAAGCATTTTCATTCATGAATGGAAATGTTTATGACATTTGTGGTCTAGTAATTTCCCTTCAGAATCCTTCTTCAACATATCTCTGGAAATCTCCTACAATTTCAGTCATATTCCTGATATTATTTTCTATTCTTTCTGTATAATTTCACTTCACCTGCTCTAATGTTTTTTCCAGTCTATTAACCACCTGAAAAATGAGAAAGCTTTACCTAAGCACTTTGTGATGGGAGTATGAATACCATATTATAACACCTGAAAGCACATGAACTGTTACCCAAATGCCACTCTGTAGCATTTAAAGAAAAACCTCACATTTAACTGTACCACTATGAATCAACAAGATTTTAAACCAAGGCTAGAAAAAGCTTTTTTTGTGTGTTATTTTAGCAAATCACTTCTGTGGAGAAAGCCCTTCTGCCAAGGGTATACTATGCTTTTTGACAGTGCCCAGTTCACAGAGCTAACATGTTTCAGTGCTAGGTTGAAGGAGAGCTATGACTGCAGTGCTTTGGAAATATTCACAATAGCACACAGCTGTTTTTGCTGGGGTTGACTTTCACAACACTGTAATGGCAGTTAAAACAGTACCAAAAATCCTTGAACAGGATGTAATCAACCTCAAATCTACAGAGAAACATTGAGAAACTGCTTTCAAGCGCCAAGAAAAACAACAGACGTTTACAACAGCCTCTTCCTAATGTCCAGTCAGCTCAACCCAAATGAGACGTTTCTCAAAACGAAAGTAGGACAGACCAGAGAAGAAAAAACCCTTGAATATTTTTATGAATTTTTGTACACAGAAACCCAGAAAGACTCAGACACTGGAAACCACCACTGATCCCTCCTGCCCTTCTAACATCAGTCAGCCTGTAAATCCAGTTCATGAGCGATGAAATGCTTGTTTTCCAACATTTTTCTCTTGCCTCTTTCAGACACTTGGAAAGTTTCTGTCCCTCCAGCGGCAAAGCTGTTATATATCATCTTCCTTACTGATAGAGCTTAACCGCTATCCAGCAACTGGAGTCACCCCATAGCCCCAGATTTATGGCTTTTCTCAGGATGTCAGGCTAACAGAATACCTAAGTGTTCTCGAGAAATGCCTCAATCGCTTTTCACTTACCCCAGCCGAGTCTCAGCAGTTGTGGGTAGAGCAGAATGGAAAAAAGACCTCGTATGATAGTGTCTCTAAATTTACCAGAAAGAAAGGAGCTGGGGTGCTTGTCCTTTAAGTGTCTCTAAAGATGGTTTGCATAGCTGGATCTCAGCTTATCTATGCTTTTCTGCTTTTGCTTCCATACATGGATCTGTTCCCAACAGTAACTTCAAGCTGTCGAAAAGAAGCTATCTGGCAGCTTTCAGCTTCATCTGACACGTAAATGAACAAAAATAAATAAATAATAATATTTTCTGCTGTCTCCTTTTTTCCTTGATTTGCACCTCAGAACAACATTTCTTTTTTTCCCCTCTCCCCAGAGCAAGATTTTGCTGATTTTTTTCAAAGTAATTCCTGGGTGGAGGCAAACAGAAATGACCAAGGCAGATTTCTCCTTTGCCTTTGCTTCAGGCTCACATAATTTTGCTCCCAGATTTTTTTTTTTTTCCCTTTGCTTTGCTTAGAGGTCAGGGTTTTGCATGATTACTACTTGGAAGCATGTCAAGGAAATATACATCATGTCTGTATCAAGGGAAGGTTAAGAGTCAAATTTTTTGAGAGAGAGAGATTATAGAAGGGCCATGTGACTGCTCCCAGATTAGCAGCAGTAGCAGGAGTAAGCATTCCTCTGATATTACAGTAGCCACCGTGGGACATGCCTGAAACACTGAAAAGTGGAAACTGCAGTTTGAAAACTCCTTGCAGATGTATTTATGAATAAATCACTCCTCATTCTCCTTCCTACTTTCTATACTTCATGGGTTTCAGAAAGGGTTGATAAAAGACGAAAATATGCACAGGGAGCCTTGTGTCATAGGTCAGGAAAGTAGTCATATAATTAACTCTGCCCTTTGTTATCTCCGCTGTGCAAATGGGAATGTTAAGGGCTCCGGTGAAAGGGCAAGACTAAGTATATGCCATTATTATTGTGGCAGCTGGGAGCAAAGAAGGTATTGGGGGCCTAATTGATTGCTTCATACTAGGGTTCCTGAATGAAAGAAAACTGGTGAAAGACAATTCAGGCATTTAGATACCAAAGTCTGCATGTAGGTGTCTATATTCAGGCCACTTGCATTGAAAATGTCATCCTCAGACTTGGTGGTTTTGATTCATTGCAGGAGAAGGAAATTCCTTGTATATTCCCACACAAGAATGACCTTGACTGTTTGAGATTTTTCCTTAACATCTGTTGAACACTTGGCAGAACAGAAGGGGTTTTTTAAGAGCTTACCAGTTTCACCTCTACAATTAATGATGAACTACCTTATTTCACTATTTTATTACGAATTGCCCAATTAGATATACAGCTTCAAATGCCGTATTTGACCCCTGCTGTTTGGTGTCTCAGAAATTAGAGGCGGGGGTGGAGGGCAGCAGGGAGAAATGTGTGTATAGATGGGGATCCTGGGAGGTCTCCAGCTTCCAGCATCCAGAACAAAGACAGCTGCGCTGGAAGCACAATCCTGTGTTCCAGAGCAAGCAGAAGGCCCATGAAAGCATGAAATAGGTAGCCAAAGGAGTCGCTTCAAAAGATGAGTAAGTATGAAGGGGACCCTCTGGTTTCTACCATGCCAGCCAAATGATTGATGCCTGTCATTCGGGGTGGTGGGAAGTAATGGGAAGAGAAAAATCGCTTCTGAAGATCTGTCCTGGGGTTTCTCCAGCCTTTCAAGAGCAGGAGCCAAGCTCATCCTAGGATGATACTTGAACGGAAAAATATGCCTCTGTTGCCTCTCAGAGACGCTTGGTGACTCAGGAGGTCTATGCTCTAGTACAAATCAGAATATGATTCACCGAAGCACTTAAATTCCTGCTTAATTTTAAGTATTGAATAATACTTTTGACTTCCCTGGAGTTATTAATGTGATTTTAATTCTATGCTTTGCTAGATTGTCCAGGTATGGACATGGAGCTACCACAAAGCAGCATAAAAACCAAACAAGATTTGGCACTAACATGTGAGTGTATCTGTGTTTTGTGGGTCTCTTGACTTCCATGTATTGCTCCTAAAAACTCTTACGGCTAACCAAAATGGGCTAAGAAAAGAAATACTGTTGTTTCAATCCATTGCGTGTATCCTCCTTTCCTGAAGGAAATGTTGAAAACCACAGGTGTGCGTAACTGTAGAAAAACATATGTGGCTTTGAGAATAACATAATAATGCTGCACTCAGAGATGTGGTAACCATGAGGCCAAGGGGTTAGGCTGTTTTCTGGCTTTGATCTGCCCTTCTGCACAGCAGCTGCCTGTCACCCTCTGGATGAATGACAGCACCCTCTTTGAACTCCACTTTCTACACAGACTGGCCAAAGAGCTTCTCATAATTTCCATCAAGAGCTTTTCCATTTGTCCCTGCTGGGAGAGGTTTGTATCAGGGCATGTGGGTGATAAGGTGAAAGAAATTTTCCAAAAGCAAAAGAAAAAATAGGCAGTGGTGTTGCCAAGTGCTGAGTGGACCACAGGGAGGTGGAAATAAAGCACTATTACCCTTTATGCGCGCTGAGTTGTCTCCTGCTCCCCAAACAAGAAGGATGGAGGGAGAAAGTACATCTTCGGAGGTGAGACACATGGAGGATATCAGCATCTCTGCTTGGCATGGCACCAGACAGATTTGCAGAAGTGCTGGTGAGTGCAGACCTGGGATCAGGACTGGGGCCTCTTCCAGACCAGGGTGCTGGGGCTTCATCTCCTGAGGTCTGCCCCCCCCATTGGGATCACCCCATCTGCCCCAGTCTCACCCCAGGGCTGCACACTTTCCTGCAGAAAATCCTCCCCAGCTTCTCACTCAGAAAACAGGCGCTGCATCTCCAGGTTTTTGTTCCAGGAGGTTGTGCTTTTTTGTGCCATCCATCCTCTGCCTGCCACAGTCAACGCTGTAGACTTGAGATGAAGTCAGGCCTTGGTCTTCAGAGCCACTAGTGCTCTTTCTCGAGCTGTGTGATGCAGTTTTGAGCCACCAAAGAGGTGTAGAAGTGTCTTTTATGAATATCAATGCGAATTTCACAAGAGTGATTTAAATATAGCTGCCTGCTTTCCTGGGAGACCCTGTAGCTGTGTTCTCACTGCAGCAAAAGCTGCACCATATGCCCAGTGTTCGCAGCCG
Source organism: Pampusana beccarii (assembly GCA_013399365.1). NCBI lineage: Eukaryota > Metazoa > Chordata > Aves > Columbiformes > Columbidae > Pampusana > Pampusana beccarii. The sequence continues at coordinate 335,322 of VWYH01005543.1, read as the reverse complement.
TTTCCCAAAGACCACCAGGGAGTTTTTATTCTGCATTTGGCTTGCACATGGCTCCAAATAAAGGCTTGCTGGGCAGAAAGGGTGGAGGGATAGACCACATCTGACATCTTCTGTACATTCAGATGTGCTGCTCAGGTGCATTTAAGCAGTACTATGTGCTATGAAAGCTGGACACAACTCTGGGCAACCTGATCTAATGTGGATGTCAGCCCAGCTTTGAGCAGAGGCTGGACCTCCAAAGGTCCCTCACAACATAAATTATCCCGTGATTCAGTGAGAAACTCAGTTTAGGACGTAGTCATATGAGGAACAGCAAGGAAATCTGAACTCCTAGGGTACTTCGGTAACTTTCTGTCTTCCTGTTGGTTTTTTGTGGCTAACTTACAAACTCCTTGAGCATGGTCAATTTCTCATGCCATGTACACAACTTGTCTTCAATGTTACTGGAACCTTACTGCACTGCAAATGAAAATCCACTCTTTCCCCCTTTTTAAAAAAAAAAACCAAAGTAATTTAAATGCAGTTGGGCCTGTGGCCAGGTAAAGCACAAAAATGTCAGGCAGCTGTTCTCTCCTTGTGTTAAATATGTAAAGCTTTGCAAATGAATAAGACTTTTTCTGTTTAGAGTAAGCAAATATACCTCCAAGCTGGGGAGTGTCCAATTCTTAGCAATCATTAAGTGATTGTTTATTTCACCAAGGCATAAATTACTGTGCCTTCAGGACAAAGCTAATAGAAAAAATGCTAATTAGTGTTGGTCGAAAATTTTCCAATGGAACATTCCTCTGTCAGAAACTCTCCTGATTAGTCAAAGTTGAAATGTTCCACAAGAACTTGTTCATTCTGCTGACTCCCCAGTACCACATGGTGGGCTGAGGTGGGATAGAGTGCGAGTAGGGAAAGAGGGAATCCATCAAAATCCTCTTGCTGATTCTCTGCTGATTTATCTGCCTGGCTATAAGCCTCATGGCGCCACTAGGGACTGGAGTTGGGGGCAATCTGCCATGCAGACAACATGCTGGAGGACAAGTCCTGGACTTCCTGGTTCCTGGATGGGAGCGGTAAATATAGAGGTCACGAAGCCTGCCTTGTCTCCCCAGCTCCCTTTCACAGGACACGAGCCTGGGAACATGTGTGCAAAGTGGCATATTACCTTTTCCAAGTGAGTTACTTCAGTCAGCTAAACCAGACCTTCTCCTTGGTTCCCAAAAGAAGAGACTTGAATTTTTTTCTGGAATTTCACCAGAAGAGCAGGAGGAGCTGGTCTGATACTAGCTGTGTTCATTTGAACTTAGGTTTCTACAGTTGTAGCTTCTCCATGCCCAACACATAGAACCTGCATGCAGCACTTTTTTTCGTCTCACACTTACCTGCCTTTTTACAGAGTTGCCTCCAAGGCTGAAGAGCTGAGGATCACAGCAGCCTCGTCCCTGTGATATTCCTAAATTCAGAAATAGCCACAAGGGCTCCAATCTGCATGTAACTTGCAACACTTGAGGGCTCTGTGGCCAGACCAGAACTGAAAAGCCCATGAGCGCTGGGCTTCTGTGGTGGTGACTGGAGGAGCTTGCTGATATCAGCTCACCCTGGACCTGCACCGCAGCCTCGGAGAGCACACATGCAATCAGCATTGTGCTTAGATGGTGCATTGATCACTGCACATTTGTTCCTGGTTATGCTTGTGTCTGATAACTCCTTTGGTCCACTCCTGCTGAAACCATCCTAGCTTTTTGGATTTCCACGTTTCCGTCCTGAAAAGTATACCCCTGGACCTGAGCACCTGTGGGTTCAGTGGACATGACCTTTCCTTAGCTAATGCCACCTCTTCAGATCGTAAGGCTGACAGAACATGGTTCTAATGCTGATCAGAATACGGCAGTGACCAGGACTAAGGACACCCTGAATTGCCAAGCATTAATATTTGATACATTTCAATATTTAAAGAGCTTGATAAGATAATTTAAGAAACACTGTTGCTTTTTAAATTACTTGTAAACAATTTATAATGGAACAAATCCACTTGTAATGGACAGTATTTTGTCTAGGGTAGACATACGGCTCAGAGAGCTGCCTATATTTATTTACAACATCAGAGAGATGACGATTTTGAAATTCTCTGCTAGAAACTTCAGGTCTCAACAGGCTAGATTCCCAGCCAGCAGAAGCAAGCATAGGATCCAGGCAGTACCTTAACACTGGTTGCAATTTTGTTGAAGGAAAGTTTTGCCTCCAGAAATAAAGTGAAAGAGACAGAAGGTTTCCCTGAAAGTTTTGTTTTCAGTGAAAATATTTGGATTGTCATCTAAAACTTGAAAACCACAGCTGGAAAAAAAATTAACTTCAGGTTGCCAAAAAGAAGAAAAAATCCCTGCCACCTTTTTTTCTTGATTTGTTTTCCTGGAAGCATCTTGATGTGAGTGACTGCAGCAGTTTATGCTAGATCAGGATCAGACCCAGTACTGATAGCACTGTCGCTTGCTTGATAAAAGCCGTATGAGTCTACACAGAGTTCACTCTGGCAGCCACATCTCTCACAGATATCACATAGCTGCTGTGTGCCTGAAGGAGAGGGCAGGGAAGTGATGGCACAATTCATGTGACGCTAAAATGAGCTGCTTTATGTAATATAATATGCTTCAAATGCACCCAACGCATCACGGAAACTATGCAAGGGAAGCCAAGAAACCTCTGTACAATAGCACAGAGACAAACAGTCTGTAAAGGACAGTACACTTGGTTACCCGTGAGGGAACATTCTGCATGAAACATCCACTTTGTTTCTGATTTTCATAGAATCGTAGAATGTCTTAAGCTGGAAGGGACCCACGAGGATCATCAAGTCCAACTCCTGTCCCTGCGTATGACAACTCCACAGTTCACACCATGTGTCTGAGGGCATTGTCCGTTCTCTTCTTGAACACTGTCAGGCTTGGGGCTGTGACACCTCCCTGGGGAGCCTGTTCCAGTGTCCACCACCCTGTGCGTGAAGAACCTTTTCCTAATGTCCAGCCTAAACCTCCCCTGGCACATCTTCCTGCCATTGCCTTGGGTTCTGTCATTGGTCACTAAAGAGAAGAGTTCAGTGCCTATTCTTCCTCCTCCCCTTGTGAGGAAGCTGGAAACCACAATGATGTCTCCCCTCAGTCTCCTCTTCTCCAGGTCAAACACACCAAGTGACTTTAGCTGCTCCTCATACAACTTTCTTCCAAGCCCTCCACTAGCTTCCCATCCTGATCATCAAGGGAGGTCTCCAAACATGTCATCAAAAGGTGAGCCTTGGAGCAAAAATTCATACCTGCTGTGGACTCCGGAAAACAGATGGTACTGGTTTTATAGTGCATAGGAATTTTCTCCACCTGCCCTTTGGTAGTGCAGAGAGAATCACCACACTTTCTTTTCTTCCCTAAACCACCACTGGGGTCTAAACCACGCTTCACCTCCTTCCCCTCTGATACTCCTGTCTGCTGCCCAAACACCACCCATTCAATCAAATTGTATGAGTCCAGGTAATTAAAAAAAGAAAAATTTTCTCAACTTGCACTAGATGCGAAAGTGGAAAATGAAAAGTTATTTTTTTGTGTTTTTTCCTGCTGCATTGCTAGATTAGTCCAATTCACTGCCTCTGCCTACAAACCATGGCTTGCTTATGGCCTCAGGTGTTTGCCAGTCCTGCAGTGCTTTATACAGCCAGACCAAGGGCAGAGCAGGGAGAGGATTAGTCTGTCAGAGTGCTGTTTCCTACGAAAACCAGCCCATTGCTCCACAGGTACCTGGGCCAGGTGCATTAGCAACTGGAAGCTCAGTTTGCAAGCAGAAGCTGGCTATCTCGTTTGGCCTTTCTCTGCTGTGGTTCATTCCCATGCAAAACAGAAATGATAAGACTTTGTTTCCACTGTTGTGTCAGTTTGGATTTAGTGGGCAAATTTTATTTGCTACTGTAGGTATGGAGGGACTTGGAACACAAAGGTCTTATTCTGCTGTTTTTCTAGGTATGGCTATAATGCAGTTAGGAGAAGCAATCATTTTTTTTTTTTTTTTTTCACCAGTGAAGAAGGTGGCACATGGAACAACTGGTACAGCAAAAAAATTCATCTGTCCCAGAAAATGTGAACAAACACGACGGAAGTGTAGCAAAGCAACAGTTGAAGGCTTCAAAATGTTCGTAGTCTTATGCTTGACGAAAGGAAGGGAAAGGCAGAGAGAATGCAGTTGAACATTTCCGATCATGGCAAACCACCTGGGAGCAAGCACCCAAGGGCAGGTTTTCTACAGCCATAACTGAAAGTCCCTAGCACAGCCCTGCCAGTCATTCTGCAGCCGGACAGGATTTTGGAGCCCTGAGTGGTCAAATATCGCAAATTTCAAAAATTTCTCTGCTCTACACTTTGCTTATGACCTGATACTCCTTTGTCCTAAATAGTCAGGAGATCCCATCTTTCGGTTTCTTCCTCTGCCATGAAACCATGACTAGGTTGCCCCAAGCCAGTGGAGCTGCCAGGATGAAAGTTGTGCTTTATCTGAAGGGAGCTTGGTTTCAGAATTTTACGTGAAGGTGTCAATCATCCTGGGTATCCCAGAGGTCATTTTTAGCCCTCTGGGATTAGGAAGGAGTTTTCCATCCTGTGGGAGGAGGAGTGTGGCTCAGGGGCTCCTTTGCTTCTGCAGTCATGTCAGGATGATAGGATTCTGACAACCTTTCTACAGAGTGTTTTCGTTTCTGTTCATCAGCTTGTTGGTGTGATAACATTAATCAGCACTTCTGTAGAAACAGTGCTTTTGGAGACAAACATTGTAATCAGGATGAAGAGACACTGATAAATATTGCTAAAATTAAAGAGCCTAAATTCAGCAAAATTGCTTTCTCTAGGAAAATGTATTTTGATCCAGAGCCGCTGTTACCCACTAGCTCCATGCTGTCTTGATAAAGCCAGGCATACTCGCAGTCTCAGAGGGTGGCACCTGTGTGGGAGTCCCCATGAAGATGTTCCTCAGATTTTCCCAGTGGTATTTTCCTCAGTGTGTCAGCGATCTCCCTCTCATACTGTCATCTGTCCAGACAGTTGCTGTGAGCAGCTTTGTCTCCCAGAGGGAAGACAGTCCAGAAACAGAAAACCCAGCTGATGATTGCGCTGGAAAAACTGGCAGCTGCCCACTGCTTGCTGCAGCATTCCTCATTCCACACCCTGCAGTCTGTTGAAAAGATTTGGGGTTTCTCCCTGGTTGTTGTCATCCTTGTACAGTCCATAGATGTATCAGGCTCTCTGTGACACTGTCCCACCTGCAGGGTAGGAAGAGAAGTCTCGGGGTGACACCTGAATGCCCTTGAGACAAGAAATGCCATGTGCACATACTCCATTGAGCTTGCTATCTGATCTCTTACCACCACCAGAGATCATAGAACCATAGAATCATTTTGGTTGGAAGACATCCCCAAGATCATCAAGTTCAGCCATTAACCTAACACTGGCACCAAACCATGTCCCTAAGAACCTCATCTATACGTTTCTTTTAACACCCCCAGGGATGGTGACTCCACCACTTCCCTGGGCAGCCTGTTCCAATGCCTGACAACCCTTTCCAAACCTCCCCTGGCACTATTAACTCCTTAGTGGATGAATGGCTCTTACTAAGGCAGCTTGAGCCCTTCTTCCATCCCTGGCAGCCTCTCAGAAAGTGCCTGCCCCTCTCTGTTCATGGTGCCATGTTTCTCAGCTCTTCGTAAGCATGAGTTTCTCGCTATAGAAAAGCAGCCACATTTGGCGCGCCACATGTTCCTGCTCTTCATTCGCTTGAACTCTCTGGCTTGCTCATTGCTCTGTTGACCCTTCACCACACATCCCAGAAGCCCCATGCCCCATGCCATTTCAGGGATGGGTAGAGACACCTTCCCAGCTTTATTCATCTACCTTTTAACCTCAGCCAAAAAAAGTCCCAATTTAGTATGCTGGTGACTTGCAGCATGTGATCAAGCACAAGGAGACCATTCGTGTGTTTGAAGTCAAAGGGCAAAACTGAAATCTCCTATTAATGCTTTAATTTGTGGGGCTGCAAAGGTCTCCCTGAGGAAGGGGTTGTCTCTGTTTTCCCCAGCCAGCTCTGTGCTCTAGGCTGTGATCGTTCCTGGATGTCTGTAAGCCTTGCTGGAGGCAGCAGCTACAGCTACGGAGGGTGGAAAAGGGTAGTTCTTTGCAATTCCTGGTGCAACAGTACAAACTGGAGTAGACAAATATTCAAATCCAGAGAGTGATGAAAAGGTGTAATGTCAGTGTTAGTGTCATCAGAGTCAGGTAGTTTGTGCGTGAATGTGACTGAATATTAAAGAAAGATATCTATTTACCCATAAACCTGCCAAGGGTGTAGTATTTCAGAAGTGTTTCATGGCCTATAAAACTGAAATACAAAGCCTAAAAGTATCACTTCCCACTGTAAAGCATGAAATGGCTCACACTGCCAATGCTGGGGTAATAAAGGTGCAAGTGCACAGCTATGTGGCATCAAAACTTCTTTTTTCCTACCCGTACTCAAGAGAAGTGAGAGTTGATTCAACCTCCATGAATTGCTTCCTGCTTTACCACCTCTCTGGAAAGCATGAGGAAAGCAGAGGAGAAAACAGAATTTTTTACTGTTGGGTATTACTGCTTATACTTCACACATTGCCACTTAATAATGTTAATGCAATTCATACAACACAGGACAGTTTTAGTATACAATTAATATAATTACTAGGTAATCATTAATAATTTCTTGCAGTTCTCAGGGGTCTGAAAGCAAGCCTCAGGCTGGCAGAGCAGCAGTCCTAGACAGAGTGTCTGATCAATGATAAGGTTTCCTAATTTTTTTCTCTTCCTCGAGACTATCTGCCAAAAACGTTTGCTTTACCCTCAGTTGTAGGGCAGAAAGGGAAGGAGGGGAGATGATTTTGCCTGCTGCTTCCTTTTGTATTGTCAGAAACATGCCCCAGCCACTTCTTTGTGTGTGTGTGTGAATTGATTGAATGGTGGCCTCTGGATCTTCAGAAGAAAGACCTGGCTGGTCTTGGGTGAAGAATTGGCTCCCCCCACCCACCATGAACCATGCATTTGTGAGTGGCAAGATTTTGCTTGAGGGAGAACATTTCAGGAACAGCTCAGTCATCAGAGACAACTCTCATCTTCCCACTACTGCTCATCAGTAATGATACCCGGAAGACCATCATCATGTGAGGCACAGCACGGCCCCCAACATTCCCACTCTTTTCTCAAAGTACAAAAAAAAGGGTGATGCCAACAGCATCAACAGAGGAAAATAAGAAGAGATACTAGGAAATCTTTTTTCCTTGTGGGGGTGGTCAAACATGGGCATGGAGGGTGGTCAAACATGGGCATGGAAGCCTAGAGAGGCTACAGCATCTCCATGTTTGGGACCACTCAAACCTCAGGTGAACATGGCCTTGAGCAACCTCATCCAAGCCTGACCACAATTCTGTGATTCTCTGTATTTCCAAGATCCAAAGGTTTGATAGAGGAAGTTTCCTGGAACTGATGACTGCCACTTTCCCACCAGCATGCCAAGGGCAGAGGTGCAAAGCCCAGCATTTCTTTCATGGGAGTGGGCTGGCTCCAGATTTACCCCTTGTGACAGACACCCTAGCCTTTACACTGTGTTTTGTATTCTGCTAGTTTAATATTCAGGGCTGGAAGGAAGTGGAGACAGAGATTGATCACTTGATCCTTTAGCAGTGATTATTATGAATTCATTCATTTAAACTCATTTGGAATTTATTTTTTTCTTGCTTTTGAAGCCTACATTTGTATAGTTCAACAACATTACTTCTAGTGACTGCAAAAATAAATATCTGACAGATCTAGTTTAGCAATGTGCCACCTGTATGGATGTTTTCTGATGTATAATAATAAATATATGCTTGTTAGGATATATGATCTATAAATCAAATTTTCCAAGGTCTTTGATTAATCATCGTGAGTAGTGTAAGGAAGATTACTTTCATCTTGTTACAAGAAATCTCTGCTCTGGGCTCTAGTAGCAACCACTGGCACTGAGGTCACAAACCAGTTTCTGTTCAATCTCTTTTGCTTTCATTTCCCTATAACTTTCTGAGACATTCACCTCTGAGGCTAAAATTTTCCATGCTGAGCCTCTGCCTGAGGAGGGCTTTAGACAGCTGTATTTTGGGAGGGAGAGTGCAGAGGGCAGTAAGAGTCATTATTTTCCCCTCCCTCCTATGGCAAAGACAGTGGGATAACATTTGCAAAGTGGCGTGGAAGTCCTTCTCTCCAAAGAGCTGGATACAACCCACATCTGGAAGGACCTGGCTGAGGCAGGCTTACAAACATGCAAAAACTATTGTGTCAAGCCTGAACTCAAAAGAGTTGCATGGAAAGTGGTGTGGTACGGCTCCAGATCAAGACTCCATGCCTGCACAGGTAATGCCTGGTCTCATTTGTGGGTTGTTCCACTTCCCAGGCATCATCCCCAGTATGGGGATGAGACGGGGTGATGGGACATCTCCTTGAGAGCATAAAAGACTCAGAAAAATGCCTGGACTTCCCATTCTCCAGGCTTTCTATCGTTATGAGTGGTCTTGCTGCTAAGTTCAGGCAGTTTAGGGCTAGACCTTGGGAGATGCTGAGGGCTACATAGCAATGTGAAAGGTGAATGTGCCTTCTTAGCTAGTTGATTTGCTGAAAGAGCTGCTCAGCAAGTTTGAAGGGAAAAAAAATCTCTTGTGCCTGTTCTGACCACTAAGTAGGACAGTCTGGTCTTTAGGTTTGCAACAGACCACCCTAAATCCTATGGTCAAGGACAATACATTCTGCCAGTCACCAGGTAACACTTTTCCAAAGCCCCTCTGGTTTCTGAGCTGCCTGATGATCCTCACAAACTTCAGCTCCACATTGGCTGATGTTCAGCAGCAGAAGGCCTTGCAAACAGCTGTGTTTGGGTGAGGGGGAGCTGTGACCAAAGCCCTTTTGAGGTTGCTGAAGATTGTTATGGTACGTACATTACTCCTTATTCATATAGTTGCTCTCTGATGCTATTCCACATCCATCAAATGCTGCACCCTATCTGCACCAACATGTGGCTCGAAGGCAGGTCAGGTTCAGTAAGAGTGATAGCAGTGGGTGACGATTGTGTTACATCTTGGGAAATGCCAGCCTTGCCCGTGTCCTCTACATTGTCCAGGGCACTGGGGTGGGTGTGTTGATTCACATAGAGGGGGCACCAGGATGGCTGCTGCAGAAAGTTTCACAGAATGAGTATCGAGTCATGAAACAAATGTCCTTGAAAATTAATGGCTTGGCTGTGTTGGGATCCCAGCAACTCTCCCAAGGTTGGATAAAAAGATGTTTGGATACAAAGGAGGGAAATGGTAGTAGTGATTTATTTATAATAGTCATGCCATGATGAGACTATACATCTGATGACAATGCTAATGCCACACTTACAGTCTCTCTGTTGACATCGATATTATATCTAGGCTTCTCTAGAACAGTCCATTGACTCATCTGATATTAGAAGGTTTTCTTTTTCTGCTTTACTATTCACCATGCCCTGTTAACAATCTTTGAAAAAACTTTTAACTGAGGCTTTTGAAGCAATGAGATTCCTGGAGAGGAGGAAGCGTTGTCTCTAGACCTGTGACTCCCTGCCTGGTTACCTGTATGTTCTAATGGATGGGGCAGGGATGTGAAGACATGGCGCTTTCCAAAGCTATGTTTGCTTGGTGCCATACTATGTGGTTTGCCTGCTGTCTGGCAAGACAAGGTGAGGGGTATGGAGCAGGGATCTTGTGCTGCAAACATAGGTGCTGATGTAGTGCAAAAGGAGGCAATGGGCACGTATCTTGCTATATGTAAGTCTGCCTGTGCATGTAGATCAGGGCTGCAGCCTGAAGGTTTATCCAGATGAGCTCTTATCCCAGTGCCCCTTCCCCTGAGTGTGTTGTCTCCACTAATGAAAGTGATGCTAATTAACAAAAGGTTTTTGTAAAAGTTAGATCTTGGTTTAGAAATGGTCCACCACATCTCCCCAGAGCATTCATTTCTACATAAATATTTCAGATTTTTTTTTTTTTTTTTTTGCTTCTAACCTTGGTTTTGTGCTATGATCTAGAAAATCCTGGTTCAGCCTGGAAAAACCTGGCTGGCAGAGATGGCATCTTTACTGATACCCCTGCTCTCTGCTGGCAAAGCAGTTGCAATTTGATGTTGTCTCTCTGACTTTCCACTCCCCACAATCATCCCTGGTTAACAGTGCTGCTGTGTCACAGACTACTTGGTGTCATCTACTGACTTGGAGGAGATTAAATAGCACAAGCAGCTGAGGATGCCTGGATGTGCGTCAAAGAAGGAAAATGGAAAGAATTAGTTTTTATGGTTTAATAAGTAAGTGACATACTGAGGCCTGTCTAGAAAAGCTGGAACAGCTGGCTTTTAGATAACTTCAGTCATTTTAAGGCCACATTTTTGCAGAGTTTAGCAGCCTGATTTAATTCTTGATGGTCTGCCAGGTGGAGGCTGTTGGCTGCTCTGTCATGCAGCATTAGGTGGCTGGTCCAGGTGGACACCTGGATATCCTTGTGGGAAGTTACCTGTGGTGTCTCTAGTCCAATGGGTACCTTAGTGAGGAGTTCAACCACATACACGAAGTGCGTGGGATTCTTAAGTCTACCTGTTTCTAGCACTTATGGTTTCCTATACCATGCAAGAACTGCAGCAGATTCAGTTGCAGCCCATTGTAGCACATATTTGATGACCAGCCATCTCTTAAGGAGACCTGATTTGATGCCATGTAGGCAGATTGGATTGGAGGGTAGGTACCAAAAAAACCACCAGTAGTGCCCAGCATGCTTATGACCACAGGTTAGTCCTCCTGGAAACCTGAGTGACCACAAAACATGGTTTCTTCTACAGCATTAGCTTTGCCAGTTCAGATGAGAAGATGTGATATCTTCAGACATAGATTTAGCAAGACAATAATAAATCTGCATAAAACCCTACATTATTTGCAATGGAATGATGTTTTTAGCTAAACTCTAGCCCTAGCTTAAAGTGTAGCATGACCATTTGGATTAAACTTGTCTTTTCAAGACCATATAGTTATTCTTAGTTGTCTAAGCCCTTAAGGTTGCCAGAAACATAAGGATTCTGGTTTAAAAACCTCCAAGAAATTTTATATCTGTGTTTCCAGTGTGTCTGGAAGCAGTGACAGATTCTTAATAATTTCAACTCCATTTGCAGAGCTAAACTGCAGTGTGATCCTGCTAAAGCTTCCTATCTGCCTGGAAATGAGTCAACCGGTGCTATGACAAGCATGGGAGCAGCTAGTGTGCTGTTGGCATCAGCTGGAGTGTCTCTACAGAATGAACATATGTTCTCTAATGCAGCAACTTCATTCGCTGTTCCCTCGTTAACTTTTATGGTATGATTTTTTTCCCCCCTTAATTAAGAACTCTGACTTTTTGAAAGGTTTTTAAATTTTTCCTTTTCTGTGGGGAAGGAAAAGGCAGATCCTAGGAGACAGAAGCTTTCATTGATGAAATTAATAAGATTTTTCGTGTCCTGCCTAAGAAGGAAATTGGATTAGAGACACTAGTCACTTGAACAACATTCTGAAAGATCTTAAGGATTGGCAGGTTGTTAAATTTGTATCCGTGTTATCTGGTAAAGAGGAAGGAAGTTTAGATGGAGTTACATTAGGCTGGTGCATAAATCTCTAAAGACTGCAGAATCCTCAGTTCAGAAATGTTCTGCAGACTTGGTGGTGGCACTGGATGTTGCAGGTGACTATGCCCACCAGGCACATTAGTAAGAAATCATAATAACGAACAGAATTAGCAGGGACATGGCAACAAGAAATGAAATTGTGATGAAGCTAGAAGGAAATCATATTAATAAATGTTTTTAAAGGTAGAGGTGTAATAAATGCTTGTTTTCTCTGTGGGCAGAACTTGCTTGTGGAATCTTCTACCTGTCTTTATAAAGGGAACTTAGAGAGGGTGGCCCAGGCTTGTTCTGGATGGTCCAAACTGACGGAAGAGCTGCAGAATGAACTTGCAAATAAAATTAACTTTATTGAGCTGAAGAATGAATTTGCAAATAAAATTAACTTTATTTAACTGCAAAATTATGTCTATGCGTGGGGGGAAGCCTTCAATATGCCTATGTGCTGTTTTTCTCTAAATTATGTAGCATTTACAAAAAAGATCTGAGGTTTTGTGAGACATTATGTACAGCTCAGCATGGTCAAAAAGGCAAATGAGATGTGAGTAACTATTAGCAAAGATATCCAGAGAAAAATAAACAACATTGTTATGCTGCTGCATAAACCCCACATGTGCCTCAGACTTGCACAAGACATGAAGCTTTGTGCACTCTGTCTCAGAGAATATAACGGGAGCAATGAAAGGATGGGAAGAGGGGATCTTGGAATGAAGGTATGGACAGGTGATCTTTAAGAAGATTTTAAATATGACTGGAAACAAAACAACTGAAAGGGCCGTAATCAAGTCCTCTGTGTTCATGAATAAGAGTGAGAGCAGGGAAATAGTAAATGCTGCTTCTCATAACTGAAAAAACTTCCAAAATCAGGCTGGAAAGGACTCAGAGTAACCTGATCTAGTTGAAGATGTCCCTGCTCATTGCAGGGCGGTTGGGCTAGGTGACCTCTCAAGGTCCCTTCCAACCCGAACTATTCTATGATTCCACGACTTTTTAAAAAGCAATATTAAAACAGAGTGAAGGAAGGATCCTTTTGCATGGATTCCTCATTGCATAACGAAGCTGTGGAGGTCCCTGCCAGAAGATGTTGAACAGACTGAAAATCTAGATGAGAGAAAGCTTAAAACCCACATAATTAGAAAACTCATGCAGAATTGATGTGTCACCCGTTGTTTAACACAACAATAACTACCATGACCTTTGCTGCGAGCTAAGATGGTAGGCAAATATGGCAAGGAAGAGTTGTTCATGCAGTGTTTCCCCTGACAAAGCACAGATAGATGTATGATGATTATGTCTGGTTTATAAACCTGCTGAAAGAATAACTTTTCTCCCTGTCTATTTGCCTTCCTGCCATTGTGTTTTCAGGTTGTCCAGAGAGGGGCTGTGTCCCTGTATGAACTTACAGAAATAAAGGTGTTGGAACCCTGTTTTGGTTGGACTCTTCATTTTAATTCTTCCAAGGAACAATGACAATGTAGTGTACAAGGACAGTGACAGTCAGATATTTGCAGTATATTTGAGACAATAAAGTCTACTTTGTTCTACCTGATCTTAAGAGCCCAAGTACAAGGTGTCTTGCAGTCACCATTTTCCATGTGCCCCTGAATGGCTTGGAACAAGTGTGTGATATGTGATTTAACAGTTTCAATGCTTGTCTTCAAAAGTGGTGGCATTTTGGTGGTGTGGGATCCCACTGCGTGAATTTTTTCCTGAGCCAGGGTATCTTCCTTAAGGAAAGCACTTTGCACGTTGTGACTTACTCTAGCAGTGATTGCTTTCACTGCTAGAGTGAAAGTGTGAAAACTTCTTTTTATTTCTATCACTTGCTAATCCTGTTTTGGCTGGTGCAGCCCCTGCAAAGAGCTCTCTCCATGGGATGTGTTACTCAGAAATGATCCATACTACTGCTGAGATTCAGGATCTGGTGTAGGAAGCGCTTTGCTTGCAAAGCAAACCTGGTGAGCATTTGCCACCTGGCAATGTGGTGAAAAGGAGAAAAAAAATTAGCCCTTTTATTTTATCCCTTTGCCTGACATGGACAATTTTGTCTCTTCTATATTTACTAGTCTTCAACCTGAGAAATTTTAAAAGTTGGTGTGAGCAGAGGCGCAAGAAGAGCCAGAGGCCACAAATGCATTGCAAAGAGCAAGTTTTATTTTAGTTACCTCTCTACTGGAGGATCTCCGAAGTCACACCTAAGCTCCCAGGCAGAGGTGACACAAGAGGGGATGCATGTGCTGGTAAGTTCAGCCCTGCTTGAAGATCACTGGGCCTGCTGAGCTCACCTGTATTTCAAGGCTTCAGGCAGGTGCAGCCTATCGCTCTTTCTCACAACAAAGCAGGAATTTCAGACATAGTAATAAGGTGTCCTAGAATTTCTCACAGGCCTATGGTCTCTAACACAGAAATGCAGCGATGAGGAACAATTCATACAGATGCAGACAGAGACGCACGGGCACATAGTTCTTGTTAGTAGGGAGAGCAGCACTAGGCAGAGCTGAGCCCACTTTTATTAACAGTTCTCAATTTATAGATTTACAGATACAGGCTGGACCAAGAGATCAGACAGGGTATTTTTCAAAAAATGTTATCCCGAACACACCACACTCATGTTGTGACTGTTTTCAGTCACGTTCCCATGTATATCTTGTGGGCGGCGTTCCGACCCACTCATTCACACGCCCAGGCCCAACATTCACATGTCATACATACAGGGGGTGGTTTTCCAACCCAAGATAGCATTCTCACTGGTCTGGGCTATCACTCCTTACACTCATAAAAAATATACTTCTGTATAACCTGTCTAAGGCTATTTAGCTGGAACCACACATCCTGCCGTTCCCACACAGAGGTTCTACTCATCAAGCATACAAGGTTAGTAAAACAATTAGTGTGATGTGTGAGCTTTTTCTACAGGCAGCTGCAAGTCACTTGAGCGTATTTACATTTAACCAACCTCCTTGCCATTCTTCCGCTATATTCCCATACAGTGGGTATTTCTCAGTATGAAATAAACTCCCATGGATCACCATCCAGCGAATATGTTGGGGATGCCTCCCAGACTGCTCTTGGTGATGAGTAGCAGATGAGCCAGGAGTCCTTGTTTCGTTCTCTGGAGCCAAATCCCTATTATAGCTTCCATTTTATAAAATAGGAATAATGTTATCTTGGTTAGTAGTGATGGGGTGAAAACAGGCGCGTTTGTGTGGTGAAGGACAAGCTCTAGAGGTGGGGAAAATGAGTAAATTTACCTGCAAAGTAGGCTTTGTCCTGTGTGATAAGTAGCATCTAAAAGTGTGGATGATGGAGAATGTTGAATTTTAAACTAGATGGGAGACCTCCATCTGTCCGATGTGAACATGACAAAAATGTTTTATTTAAAAAAAAAACCAAACCCATCTTCCACACACAAGAGGTGGTGACCTAGTGATTGACAGACTTGCAGATTCATTTATAGGGACTTTTTCAGTTGTACTTTGAACTGGGAGAGATGCCAAGACTCATAGCACCTCTTCCATAAGCTGTGTTAGAAATTTAACTGAAAATATGCTTTAGATAAAAGAAAGGTTAAACACTTTTAGAATATCTAAATAGCTCTTCTCTTCATGGTACAATAATTTATTACTAAGTCCTGTGCCTAGAGACAGAGGAACAAATTGTCCTGTTTCTGCTTTTCTGTTGATGGACTCATTTCTGTCTGGTAGCTGTTCCATATGGCTTATCACTTTTCCTACCTTTTCCATATTAATAACATCCTTGCTTTTCTGAAATACATTTCTTATGAGAGCTGTCAATTCCTCTTACCCTCATCAGTGAACAAGTCTGGCAAACATGTTTATGCACTGGATCAGATGCTCATCGTCCAGAGCAAAACGAACTAAAGTTACCACAGCTGATGTCTAAATCTGCTGACACTGCATTGCCTTGGGAACAAACAGGTTTACTCAGTCTATATAGAGTCTTGTGAAGCAGAGAGCTGAGCCCAGGTCATGAGATGGATAAGGCAGGACTGAAGCATGAGGCTGTGTGGTCAGCAAAAAAAAAAAAAAAATTAAATGAGAGCCCAATCTTACTGGCACAGAGGAAAGCATTCCTCAGTTCCCCTTTGGAGTTAATGAATGAAACGTACCCAAGGGAAAAGGCAATTACTTCCAGGCACATTTGGATTTTAGACTACTCTTACACTTGGTTAATGTTCTAGTAACTTCCTAGCACTGAATTATGAAATCTTTGCGTATACCTGTTTCTTTACAGTACAGTAATTATCGTGATTGATATGGACAAATGTGACCTCGAAAGGGCAATAAAAAGACATATATGTAGCTTAATACTAAAGCAAATAAATTTTAAAAATCAATTTTTGAAATAAAAATTGCAAGAACAACGATGCAAGTATTACATCTTTGGGCCTGACTCTCTCACTTTTGTCTGGCTTTTGTTCTGCAAAACGTTTAGCAGCAACCTCAAACGCAGTGATGTGGATTATTACTCTCTCAGAAGACTGTACTGTGACAGATGTGCTTACTTGCTTATATCAGAAGGTTGGAAGTTAAAGAATATTTTGCTGTCTGACATCTTTTTAGAGGAAGTGAAAATGTTCTTGGACACACTTAGTAGTATTAAGAGGAAGATGTGAATGTGTTACAGGGACACAGATAAAAACTTCTCACTAAAAATTCGTGTGAGCAAGAGTAAAGAGCAGACACTTTACAGAAAAGCAAACCATGGGTCTGACCCAGCAAATGAGTTTGCAAACACATTTTCCAAGTATTCACTTGGTGCTATGAACTAATGCAGAAGAGAAATACGTCGTCAGTTCTTTGTAAATTTCTGTGAGCGGGGAACTGATATGTGGCGATTTTCTCATTTATCACCGACTTCTTTCCAAATTTCACTACCTCTGGAAGTTTGCTACCCTCAGACTGCTTTTCCTCCAGTGCCCAGTTACAGGAGAAGGAATGCAGTATTTTTTAGTGATACTTGCAAAAGACGAAATAATTGTCACAGGCTTGGCGAAAATGTCAAGCTCTTCCCTTCTCCTGGAGCTTCTGGCAGCTCCTGCTGTAGAGGCTGCACTCCCCTCTGCTGGAGGGAAACCGGGTGCTCGACGGGTGAGGTGCCTTGGGTTGCCAGTGGAAGACAGAAACCAAGCTCTTTCTTCAGCGAGGGAGGTTTTCCTTTCACTGGCTGGCGAAAAGCTGAGTGAGAGGCAGTAGATGCTGTGTCCTGTCCCTGGCAAAGCGCGTGTGCAGTTTAATGACTGTGTTTTGCTGGCATGGATTTCTTATTCTTGTCACTGTAAGATTTTTCTCTCAAATACTATATTTAACCTGATGCTTTGTCATGCTGCTGTCTCTGAACAACGAACATACATCTTTAGTGAGCTATCTGCAGTATTTCCCAGATCTATGTCCTTTAGTAACGTTACTAGATTTTTATGGATGGTATGTAGTATTGCACTTTTATCCAAATAATGGAAAAAAAGACTTCATATGACTTCCATCTCCTCAGTGTATCTGGATGTGTTTAGAGATGCAGTGCTTCAGGATTTGAACTAGCATGAAATCAGTGACAGAGAAGACAGGCATACTCAGGAAACAAGACTACTTCTTTTATTTTAAATTCTCGAGAAACTTATGTGTACATCAGGAAAATGTGACGCAACATGGGCCACCAAAATTTATCTTATTGCCAGCTACTGCTTTTGCAACGGGTCTGTCTGACTCCGTCAAGGGATGCCAGGTAGTTTTGAAGGTGCCAAGCACTGTAGATTTGTCCATTGCTCTGACTGTACTCAGTATAACTGCAAGTGAAAAGGAAAATCACCAAAAAAAAAGAAAGCACCAGTTTCTAGTTTTCTGTTTGCAGAAGGTTTTTTAGCCTGCTGGAACAAAGAACACATTAATACCCACTGTCTTCTGGCAATAGTTCTTCTAGCTAGCAAGGACGGGGACCACTTTGCACAGGCTGTCTCTCCTGATGCATCCAATTTTCCAGTAGCATCCATCACAACTGCTCATTCACCATACACTGTGTCCACAGTTTTCTGTGATTAAAGCTGATCACTGAATGTCTGCAAATGGCTGAAATTCCTGCACAGGGATTAATACTAAAAGAGGAGAGGCTAGATGGTATCCACTCATGCTAAAGCCACATTGTCTTTTGATTCAGACCAGAAATCTCTCTCTTCCCTGTGGAATAAAAAGGAAAAGTCCCACTGGACAGCATGTTTGGGATTTGGCACTGGAGACTGAGTCAGGAGAATGTGGCCTTAATCACCGGATTTCTTGCTCTTGTTAGTCTTGGGCCGTCTGCATGGTCCACAGGGCTATGCAGAAAATGGTAAGATGTCACTTGCTCCTCAGGAGAGCATTTGGAGTTAGAGAGTAAAGGCATAAGAGTGCAGCCTGTCTGGATAGATTTCCAGGCCTAAGGATATATTTATACCAGCTTAGCAATCAAGATGTATAAATTCATTTTAAGGCAGCATATACCCTGAAATATCAGCAGTTCTTTCTGAATATGTGCAAATGCAGGAAAGGGCTCAGATGCCTTCAGAGAGCACCATGCTTTTGAAACAGCTTGAGCCCAGCCTGTCGTGGTTTAGCCCCAACTAGCAACCAAAACCACGATAGCTGCTTGCTCACTCTCCCCTCCACCCCCAAATAGGGGAGAGAATCAAAAGGGGAGGGAGAAATTTGTGGATTGAGATAAACACAGTTTAATAAAATAACATAATAATAATAATGTACCACTACTACTACTAAGCAGATATATTAAATAGAAAATAGAATATAAAATAAAAGATACTCAATGCAATTCCTCACAAACTCTGTCTGCACTGAGCGACCAGTCCCAGGAAGAACGAGCACCCTCGTCCCAAGTGGCTGATCCCGGTGGAAGGCAGAAAAAAAGACAAAAAGGTAGAAAGGCCCAGAGACCACTGCAGAATAGCAGAAGGGCAAAAGGCTGAACTAAAAGAACTCCCAAATGGACCTCAACTGAAACAGAACATAAATGGAATGGGGCTCCGTCTCTGTCTGCCTCTGCCTAGCCAGAAAACCTGAATGTCCTTAAATACGAAGCATGACACTAATGGGATGGAATACTCTTATTGATCAGTCGGGATGTCAGTCAAGCTCTGCCCCATCCATGCCGCCCTTCCTCGTCGCCTCACGTCTGTGGGCAGAGCACTCAGAAATACCTTGGCTCCCAGACAATAACTAAGATAGCAGTAAGTTCTTACATTCTCTTTGTTCCAACTCAAATACACTGGAAAATCACTTGAAGAAAAACATTAACTCTGTCTTGAGGTGTTATCTTCTTGTTTTCAAACAAAATCCAAACAAAGACCATGCTAGCTATGAAAAATAAAGGTTTCTAAATGCATGAAGAAAATTAACTCGCTTACAGTCAAACCAGCACGCAGCCAAAACTTGATGTCTGGGGGACTAAAAGAGAACAGCAGCACAGTGAAAGTCATTGGCTGAAGTCTGATCACCTGTGCAAGGTTGGAAATGCTCTGTTTGGGATGTGGAAGTGAAAGATGAGCCGTGCCCAAGACCTCAAAGCCATGCGAAGAATGAGAAGGCAGCAGCCTCTGAACATCAGGGAAAAGTTCGTCCTGTCGCATCCTTGAACCCTTCACACTTTCCTCCTTCTCTGAAAACTAGGTATCTCTATTTCCTGTATGGCTTCTCTGCTCACTTCAGGAAGCTGAAATGCCATTAAACGACCAAAAGCACAACTTTTTCAACATAGTTAATCTCTAATAAATTCAGGTTCTAAGTCATGCTGTGTAAAAATGAGCACTTCCCTAATTTCTTGAAAATTGGAGCTTGTCTCCCATAAAGGAAGAAAGACTTTCAAATTATTGAATAATCCGGATTTGTTTGTTTATTTCCTCCTGCCATTTCAAAGGCCTCAAAGCAAGCTTGTTTTGAGGACTTTTTTCTTGGCAGTCTTCTTAGGAGCTATTCTGGAAATATTTTACCTACTATATATCAGTCTTACGTTAGCTTGCAGGTCATTTGCAGATATTCTTCCCCAGGTCTTGTGTGCACACAATGCCATTTCCCAGAGCAGGGACCTGGGATGTCTTCCCTTTCTCTGCTGTCTTCTTTGAGGAGTTCTACTGGGGCTTAAAAACCTAACACAGTGGAGTGTCCTGTCCTCAAGTTCCTATATTCCTGCAGCCAACGTAATTCTCTTGAATTTTGCCTAGAATTGCTCAAGCTGTTCCCAATAAAAAATCTTGATGAAAGTCTTTTTAAAAGGCTTCTCTCCTGTGCAGGAAGTTGCCTGCACCAAATTATGAGGTCTAGAAGAGAGTTTCACAGGCTGTGCCAAACCATGAAAATGTGTCACCATCTGTAATATCTGTGCTTCAAATTCAGTATCTGTATTTCAGAAAGGACTAGTGCCAGTTTGGTGATAAGCTATCTAGTGGTATACGAGTGGTACTTTGCTCCTGAGCCTTTTTCTTGATTTTGTTTTGTAAAGGGTTACTTTGAGGAAGACAGCAAATTGAATTAATCCTATGAGGAAAGTGCATTTGGAATATTCATTCACTTGTTAAAGCAGAGCCAGTGTTTAACTTTGCTTCAACACAGTATTAGAAGGAAGTGAATGAATTATTGAATGAACTATCTTCAAAAGTTCCCCGAGGCTTATATCATCCTGCACTTACCAAAAGTATGATGCCTGCTGTGCTCAGATAATCCATTTACAAAGCTTTAAAACATTTAAGGGGAACCTTATAGGTTTCCTATTTCCAATTAAACAAAGCATTGACTTTGTTTAGAAAAGCCTTTAAGAAACACAAAATCTCATTGTTTAAAATAATTTCAGAAACTTGTTCCCAATTCCCAACAGCCCTCTCATATTCTTAGAACTGATTTTTTCTACAGTGCTATTTTGAATAAATCAGTTTAGCTTGAGTTTGCCATCTCCGATTACCTCACATTGTTCAGGATGCAGTGTATACCTAGAGATCCCATGACTCACAATGTGCTGAAATTGCTGGTTGCTAG
This sequence comes from Pampusana beccarii, assembly GCA_013399365.1. Taxonomy (NCBI): domain Eukaryota; kingdom Metazoa; phylum Chordata; class Aves; order Columbiformes; family Columbidae; genus Pampusana; species Pampusana beccarii. Next base: position 314,567 of record VWYH01005543.1, on the reverse strand, counting down.
AAGTTGTGCGGGGTGCTAAGGAAAGGCATTTTTTGACATGCTTTATAGTCCCCCAGCAGCGTTTGTGGGAAGGACTGCTACAGATACGTAATTCAACCTTCTGTCATCAACACTAGATCAATGTGGCTGCAGATTTGTCACAACTCGGCAACAAAACCTCCAGTGGTGAAGAATCTCCTCATCCAACCTCTCTGGTGACCCAGTTCCTGGGGAAGACATTTCTCTGAATGCCCAGGATGAACCTGCCAGACTGCAGCTTTCCATTTTTGCTCCCTGTTGCATCATATCAAGAGCGTATTTCATTATTTCTGTAACTGCCCATCACGTAGCTCTTAGATGTCTTCTCTGCCTCTTCACTGAATGCTAAGGTGCAGTTTGCAATACTTTTTCAAAACTGCATGTTGCTTGGCCACCACTGTGGACAGGGTGAGGAGTGTTGCCTCCTCCAGAAGTTTTTGTTCTGTTTCTACAACTGTTGAATTTCAGACTCTTACTCATAAAGGTCAGCCTCAAAACTGACAGTAATGTTTAGCTCAAAGTCTCAAATTGTGTAAGCAAACACTCTGCACACGCAGTTTTATGGTCCAATGATCTAGACTAAATGTTGCTACTCAGTGAAATTTGAAGTCAATTTTGTGACAGTGAATGAAAAATGTCAATGATGTCATTAAATTTGGTCTAAACCAGACATAAAGCTTACTGATTGCTCCTGGATTTTCATTTAAACTGGATATGTTTCAAATATTGCAAAATAAAACATTTTTTTGATTGAGTCAGGCCTTTCCCTCCTTTTTGCTCTGTTCTCACAGAACAAGCTGTAAATATTTGAAAATACAAAATTATAACTACTTTGTTAGAAAGGTTGAAAATGTGTTCCTGGAGGTTAATCTACAGTAGCTGTTATGCTATCCAATGGGAACTTTTGCCTTAATGTCCTAGAATTTCTGGCTGTTCTAATGGGTGGTAGGGGCTGTAACTAATCCATGTTGCTGTGGAGGCACCTTCTCCTTTACAGTAAAGGGCAGCTTGATGAGCCAATAACCAGGTCTATTGCACCAACACAGTACTTGCATATGCTGGGACTGCTCTCCTAGCAGAAGAAGCAGAGGAGGACAATGAAAGGTGCTCTGACAACAGAGTGAGCAACACTGATATTAGAGCATATGGAATTAAGCTAAAGGTAAATGTGACTTTTAAGTGGCTCTAAGTTATGCCAGTTCCTGAGGGCAAGTGACTAAATGACTGCATGACTAATAAATAATTTTCAGCCTAAATTGAATAATGAATCCCATCACATAAAATCTAATTTTTTGTTCTATATATATTCTGCAGTCACTCCAGTTCTTGCTATGGTCCATTAAGTTACAAAGACATCCAATACAAACAGCTAAGAGTCGTTTGCCTTGATTTAGGGTTTTCCTCTGCTGCACAAGCTGAGAAATTAGTTGTAATGGGTGTTCACACTTCAGGAGAAGTAGATCTGAGCTGACTGAGACACACAATGACAACTTCCAGTTTGCAAAGGGCAATCTTCAGATGAATGTTTTTTGATTCCTCAAGTGAGCAGCCCAATCCCATTTCCACAACCTCTGTTTAATATTTTGCTCCTGGGAACAGCGGAGAAATGGAAAAAAATGCTTCATACATAGTGATTTTTTCAGTGCTTTTGAGCACTGTTGTAATTTAATTCCTAAAGAAGTAGAATTAATGAGTCCTGAAGGTGAACAGGATCAGAAACGTCTATGGAAATGCCTCTCTATAGGAATGTCTCTTAAGTCTGGAAACACCCATGACTCCGATGGACGGTCAGGTCTCCTCAGGCTCTGGTTCTACTTGTAAGCACGCAGGTTTGGCAGTTCTGCAGATGCTTGGATGTCAGTCAGGACCTTTCTGAACTCCTCTGAGACTGTTGACATTGCAGTCAACAAAAGCCCTGAAGTGCGAAGGGAAGGACTCTCCACAAGCCAGGTGATAAAATAGATTTCCTGGTGAAGAAAAGATAAGTCTTACAATGCCACGATAATTCTGTTGCATGGGATGAGAAAAGGTGTCTGTACCTTCAGAGACATCACAAATATCCTTCAGAGGAAGAAGGTGGGATGAAGTGCATGATAGATGATTATATAGATGCTTTTGCATATATGAAAAGCCTCACCACATAGGATACTGCTTTCTAGCATAAGGCTGTTGAGTGGATGGAACTAGAAGTAGCTGCCCTGCTTAAGGAGAAAAATCTGCTGAGGAGGCATAAAATATCACAATTTGTTATACCATGCATGGCATAAACCAACTGAATTGCCTTCCTCTTGGGGTTCTGAAAGTCGTGGTTTAATATGAAGTCGCAGTATAACCTGACCAAAACAAATATCAATGTTTTGTTACAGATTTTTGTTTTTCCATTTAGCTTTCAGATATTAGACTTTGGATTAAGACTTGATATGTTTAGCTGGAAACCAGACCTTTTTTTCGAAACATCATTTAACTGAAAACTCAATTTTTCGGTACAAATCACTTAATCATATAATCATAGAATACCACGTTGGAAGGGACTTGACTGTGCACTTTTGATGTCCTGCTGTGCCTGTTTCATTTGTGACCCACAGAGTTCCTCAGCAGGCTGAATAGCTCCTGAATCATCCACATCTACTTGAGCTTTGCAAAGTCAGCCAGAAGTATCCACAGGTATTTTACAAATAAAACACATGGGTTCACTCCAAGGAGACCAAATATATGTTGTGAAGTCCCTGTCAACCTTCAGGTAGTGAGAAATGTTAATCAAAAGCAAAACCATCACTGTAGCTCAAGACACGTTTATACCATCTACTCTGGAAGATTTTCAGCTTGTAATTTGAAAACCTAAGTGAGGCAGTACTAACAAGGACAAGAAAAGTCTCACAACGAACAACTCCAAAAGTGCCAATTAATCTGAGCAGCAGAGGTGGTGAGCTAGAGAACTTGAGTTTGTTCACAAGTCTTCTTGCAACTCATGTGCCCAACAGCAGTTGGGAAAGGAACGTCCATACCCCAACAGGAAAAATGAGTGCTGGAAGGGCTATTGATCACCTGTGATTCCCCAGGACAATCATCATCAGCATTGCCTGGAAAACGGAGGTGATACGTTGTTGCAAGTCCTCCGCTAGAGGCTGTCAAAGCTAGTGTCCTTCAGGGGCCATCAGAGGGTGAGGCACAGCAATGCTGATGTGAAACTGGGCATCATGTTCCATATATTTTTCCCATCCATCATCACTTTTTACTTAACAGCTCACATTTCACACTTTTTTCCTCCTATTCATCGTGGTTTTGTTCTGCTGTTGTCCACCTAGACCTGCATCCCTCCAGCCATCGTCCCTCCATCTCTTTCTTTTTATTGGTCTGACCAAAGGCCAAGCATAGTCTTGTTAGTTTGACCTGTCACAGACATGCCATGTGATATGCAAAATCCTGCCTCTCTTGAAGGTAAATCGCTCTTCCATTTGCCTTAGTGTTGTCAGAGTTTCGCCTGAGGTATGAGTTGTGCTTATTTCTAAGGGTAATTTCCCATTAGGTAGCTGGTGGGACCCAAGTACTACAAAAGGTATCGAATGGCAGCTGGGCTAGAGACCTTCAGCAGTCCATCCCCACCTCAGGGCTGCAACTTGTTCCTGCAGTAGTCAGTTCCACTGTAAGGTAAGAATAAGCTTTCTGTCTTTGGATGGGAACAGTCAGATGATCTGCTCCTGATAAGTACTGCAGTAAATTTGGAGCCATACGTTACAAATGAGATCCTGTGATGACTCTATTTGCTCTTATGGAGAACTTTGCCAGATCTCGCAATGCTAAAGGAAGCAGGGAAATGAACATAGCTGCACTGACTGAGACTGTTTTGAATTAACTTTCTATTTCTTTTTATTTCCCTGAAGCAAGGTCACGTGAAGGTATTGGAAAATTTCAAGGCAAAGAAACTCAGCACCTTAAACTTCGTATAAAATACAGTTTTAAATATATGAAACCCTGGGATATTTGGCAGTCTGGCTAATCTCTAAGCAATAACTAAGGTTTTAAATGCTTTCTCAGAAAATCTAAAGGATTTAGTTCTGGCAAAATGATGTCAACACACTGTCAGCTGCCTCTTGGTGGGTAATTACAGAGAGTAATAAATGTTTTTGAACTCCTAGATGTGGGCTACATCGAGGGGAGAAGGATAAAGCACTGAAGTTGTTAAAGCTAATCCATCTCTTGACCTGGAAAGATATGAATCTGGCAGACACTTCAGCTGCCAGGTCATACACTAGCACAGTGCATCCAAGAAGACAGAAGCTTTGCAAAGAGCTTGCCTCTACATTGTGAAGCCTGGGTGATTTGTCTAAAGTAGTGCAAGGGGCCCAGCATTCGTGATGCTGAGATCTGTCCTCTTGCAGCTCCTTTGCACCTCGCCTTGCAGGGTGAATGGATTATAAAACTGCAGTTGAGAGAGTTGTTTAGAAGACAAAACGGAACTTTTAGCTAAAACACCTGTGTAATTGCAATGATATAGTGCTATAGTGCTGTGGCCATAAATATTTATCATTAATTAGATGGAAGTCAGTGCACTCCATGAGGTGTAATGGAGAAGACAGCACTGTGCAGAGACTGGTTTTTAATTTGAGAAGTACTCTAGTCACATTTAAGATACATTTTTGCTTTTAAATATGATAATACTGCTTTTCCATGACACATGCAGAAAGTTCAAGAAATCTGGGGGAGGGGTCATTGGCCTTTCTAAACACTGTTTTAGATTTTTGGCATAGTTTCTGTTGGGAGGTGCAAGAAGACAATTCATTTTTTTTTTTTTCCTGTTCACCTGCCTACCTGCAAACTCACAAATCTTGAATACATTTGCCAAATTCAATGAGATCTGACTGAAGTGAAGAGATCTCAAAGCTGTCAACTTAAATTATATCCCAGGTATCTCCTAACTGCTACATTACTTTCTGTATACTTAATGAAAACTGGCATTTACACTGAGGTAATAGTTCCTTTCGGGCTTGTATTCAGCCAAAAAAAGGTAAGAGCAGTGCTTGTCCCTCCCATATAATCTGGGTTATTCATCCTATGGAAGCTATTCAAAGCATTTTTTCTGAATAACAGGTATTTTCAGTCTCAAAAATTTCTAAACTAGCTTTTGTAATTCAGTTGTATTAATCATAGATGGGACTATTCCACCCTGACAGTGTGAGAGGGAAGAAAGACATTTATTTGTTTGAATGTTGATTTTCTTCCCTTTGAAGAACTGCATTGGTTGTATCATGTACTCTCAGAAACATAAGCTACAGAAACAGGCACACAAGAAAACAGTGAGCAAAAAAGGAATGGAAAACAATGTTGCCAGGGCAACTTTCCCATGGTTTCCAAATATATATTTTTTTAACCCCTGAAAACATTAGTTGTATTTATTTTTAATACCTTATTTTATCTATTAATTTGGAGTGTGCTTTGCCATAGCGTGGAAGTCATGAAGGTAGTAGATGATGTCTCCAGGACAAGAGTTGATTTGTCTATGAGGTCTCAGAGCTGAGTCTGCGGTTACCCAGGATTGCAGCAGCCTGACATGCCCATGACAAATATGCTGGAACTGTGTGGACTGACATGTTGCTGTGCACCAGGAGGTGCTGCTTCATGATGATGCCTGTGAAAAAGGCATTCAGGTGCTGTGAAGTATAATTTAAATGCTGTTTATTAGAGCTAGCAGTGTAAAGGAGAGGACAGAAGAGATAATGCTGTGTCCCTTCTGACAGCTGGAACCACTAGCTGTGTGGGTCTCTGATGAGGGCACTGCATGCTGTTCAGACCCCATCCATGGAGACGTCCCCCTAGTTTGTTCGTTTGAGCTATTAGATAATCTTCTTACAAGAAAACTCCATGCCTCATTTCAAACATCGATCAGAAAGGATGTTGCCATGCGAACTTCTTGCTGCACTTTTAGGTAAGGGCAAGGCCACACAGGCGTATAGCTGCTGGTACCGTGTGGGAGATGGCAGCAAGCTCCTCTGTCACCTGTGAGCTGGTGACGGTTGTCCTGTGGCTGAGGGCACATCCTGGAGGCCACACTGGGCAGGCAGCACAGCACAGGCCATGCCTACCAGGGCAAGCTGTGATGAGGATCACTGGCTCCTTGATGTGCTGGGGTTTCCAGGTCAGGGCCAGGACACATGCATCCCTGTAATGTTTGATGGCTGTGGGAACACAATGTGAGGGGCACCTGGGAAAGCTGTCTCGGACAGACTCTTCTTTCACTGTTGCGAAAACCAGAAACATTAGTTTTCATGTGGAAAACAGTCCAGAATGTGCCATTCACAGATATCTTTGCACTCTGGTTTTGCAAAAGGAGTTGTGATACATTATATAGCCGCACCACGAATGCAATAAAGCTGTACCAGTTACTGATTTATTCCCCTCCCAGATACTTAATTTAAAACAAAGTATTTCCAACATACCTTGCAAAAAGTTTTTGCTGATGAAAGTTTTCATCTTACCCTAGCATGTTTAAATGCAGTTAGGAAATCACTATTATTTCTTAAAGGGCTGTGTGATTTTTTTTCCCAAATATTGAAGATTCTAAAGCCAAAAAAAAAAAAAAGGCAAATGGAAAATTGAAATAATACTTTCCTCAGTAAAATGAGATTTTTTGCTTTGATAGCAAGCGATTTCTTTACTTGAAACAATTAGCTTACAGGCAAAATATAAGAAAAATTGTTGTGACTGAACAGATACATTTAATCCCAAAAATACAGAGAAGGAAGCTTGGCATTTATCTGAATTATGTAACCAATCCCTCAGTGGAACTGACAAGATTTTCAGGAACACGTCAGTCCCCAATTCCTTGCAAATCCTCATACCGTGTTTGGGTCATAGAAATTTTCAAAGCCACTGAAGTTGATATGTGCCCTTTCCCTCAGAAGTGTACCTGCTGTCTCTGCTCTGACCTGTAGATGTTAATGTGCCTCTTCACAACAGTGTTTTGAGGAGTCTGTGGTCACAGAAACCCAGGCTGTCACTGATGAGTGTAAATCCACTACTGCAGTCAGTATATTGCAACAGGAATTCCTTCTCTCTCTGATACACTCCACCTTGCATGCAAAACTGGTTATTTCCCAAGCCCACTAGAAATGTAGAAGCATTGAGCCAAACTAGCTAGTAGTTCACCTTAGAAAGTAACTTGCTTACCTTGCTCAAAAATCTTGTCTCCAAATTTTTAACATTCATTTCCAAACAACAGCTCGGCATAGTTAAGAAGAGATGCTGAAAACAAGAAGATTTGCATTAGTGATGGAGACCATCCCTAGCCTAAACTGTGTGTTATGTGAAAGTGCTCCCATCTACAGAGCACCAGCAACTGAAGGCAGAGGCTGCAAGTGATTTCAGGGTGGAAAAGACAAGATTGCTGTACAGCTGCTGTGCAGAATAGTAGCTGGAATTATTTGTGAAATGAAAGGGAGAATAGGTTGCAAACTGGTCTCTCGCTTGCAGTATTTCTGAAACAGAGAGTTTTCAGGCAACCTGCTTTCAAAATTCATGTGGTCCTTGCAAATCCTGTTGAGCACAAAGTCCTGGTGATTCAGGGTTGCTAGCTGCTTGATGTTCCACGTGCTTGCTTTGGAGTGGCAGTGGGCTTTTTTTTTTTTGTTTGGCTGGTTGTTTTTTTCTCTGCAAGGAAAAAAGTGTGTATGGGCCACCCAGAGGGTGTAAGGTTGGGTTTCCTGCTCTGAAATGGAAAACGTTAGTGTAGGACCTCAATGTGTGGCCTCAGTACCTGCTCTTAGTGGTGTTCGCACAGAAAACACTTGCAAAAACCAACTGAACTATGACACGCAACCATTCCCAGCCATATCCTTCAGCTTTTCCTAAAGTATATCCAAAACTTTGACAACATATCAGATGTTCAGACAACAGTAGGAATAAAATGTAACAGATTGTCAGTTTTTCTGTAGGCTTTGAAGTGGTGGTCTTCAGAAATAATGTTTTTGGCAAATGTGACAGAGCTGACATGTTCCTTCTGCAGATGTGAACCTGACTTGCTTGTTTACTGAATGAATTTATTTGCTAAATGGTTTGGACAAATCATTTTGCAAGTGTGAGTGTTATGCAAACCAGCAATTTGCATTCTGGCTGCTGGTTACCTGAGTTGTGTGACATTATCCTCGCTCACTGCCTGAATAGTAGCAAAGAGCAAAAATTGTGAAGCATGCCTCGGGTAAACCACTATGACTAGAAGTCATGAGGTCTTGCTAGATACTGGGATACTTATCGTGACCCATAGGATAAGCTGTGACTCATGTAATGTCAGATAGAGTATATCGATTCAAAAAAGTCATCCAGGAGCAAGTCCTACAGTTTGTCCATTTATTTATACATTGCTAACTTATGAGATCTTGTCTCACAAAATTACAAATCATAGAAACATGAGCAAACTTACGATGTGAGTTCAGGAATGTATTCCTTGCAACAGCTTCCTAGAGCCAATTCCCTTCATCTGGCTGATGCAGGGGAAAATGCTCATGCTTTATGCATGACAAGGCATGGGCAGGTAACATCCAGACTATGCCTGACATGGCTGGGAGGTTTAACATCCTCAGTCCTTGTGGGTATTTTAGAGAAAAGGCTGGCTAGAATAGGATATTTCAGTTGGAAGGGACCACAATGATCATCCAGTCCAACTGCCTGATCAATTCAGGGCTGACCAAAAGTTAAGGCATGTTATTAAGGGCATTGTCCAAAGGCCTCTTAAACACTGACAGGTTTGAGGCATTGACCATCTCTCTAGAAAGCCTGTTCCAGTGTTTGAGCACCCTCTTGGCAAAGAAATGCTTCCTAATATCCAGTCTAAACCTCCCGTGCTGCAGCTTTGAAGCATTCCCATACATCCTATATTTTGACTCCAGGGAGAAGAGACCACAGAATCATAGAATGTCCTGAGTTGGAAGGGACTCACAAGGATTGTCAAGTCCAACTCCTGTCGCTGCATAGGACAACCCCAAAATTCACACCATGTGTCCAAGGGCATTCTCCAATTGCTTCTTGAACACTGCCAGGTTTGGGGCCATGACACCTCCCCAGGGAGCCTGTTCCAGTGCTCCACCACCCTCTGGGTGAAGAACCTTTTCCTAATGTCCAATCTGAACCTCCCCTGGAACATCTTCCTGCCATTCCCTCAAGCCCTATCATTGGTCACCAGAGATGAGACCAGTGTCTGTCCCTCCTCCACCCCTTGTGAGGAAGCTGTAGGCCACGATGAGGTCTCTCCTCAGTCTCCTCTTCTCCAGGTTGGACAAACCAAGTGACTTTAGCTGCTCTTCATACGGCTCCCCCTCTAAACCCTTCACCAACTTCATGGCCTTCCTCTGGACACTCTCCAGTAGCTTTATATCTTTTTTATCCTGTGGCTCCCAGAACTGCACACAGAGCTCCAGGTGAGGCCGCACCAGTGCAGAGCAGAGCAGGACAATCACCTCCCTCGCCTGACTGGCAATGCTGTGCTGGATGCACCCAGGACACGGTTGGCCCTCTTGGCTGCCAGGGACACTGTTGGCTCATGTTCAACTTGCCATCGATCAGAACGCCCCAACTCCTCTCCATGTAGCTGTTCTCCAGCCTCAATCAGCACCTCCCTCTCTATGTCCCCTCCTCAGGAACCTGTACAGGGCAATGCAGTCACCCCTCAGCTTCCTCCAAAATAGACAAATCCATAGTCCTCAGTTGATCCTCATAGTACTTTCCTTCGAGCCTTGTCACCAGGTTTGCTGCCTTCCTCTGGATGCATTTGAATACATTCACATCCTTTTAAAACTGTGAGGCCCAGAACTGCACACTGTACTCAGGGTGAGGCCACACCAATGCTGAGTACAGCGGGACAATCCCCTCTTTTGACTGCCTGGTCATGCTGTGTTTGATGCACCCCAGGATTCAGTTTGCCCTCCTGGCTGCCAGGGCACACACTGCTGACTTATATTGAGCTGCTGCTGACCAGCGCCCCCAGGTTCCTGTCTGCAGGGCTGCTGTCCAGCCACTCCTCTTCCAATTTATACCTTTGCCCAACATCACTCCATTCCAGATGCATTCATTCTTGTTAAATTTCATCCCATTAATAGCCCAATGCTCCACTATATCTAGATCCCTCTACAAGACATCTTCTCCCTTGAGAGAGTCAACAGCACCTCCCAGTTTGGTATCATCAGCAAACCTGCTAATGGTACATTTAACTCCTGCATCTAGGTTGTTGATAAATATAATATATTGAACAGAACTGGCCCTAGAGTTGAGCCCTGAGGAACACCATTGGTGACTGGTTGCCAGCCAGATGTAGGCCAATGTACCACAATACCTTGAGCCCTGCCGTTCAGCCAGTCCTTCACCCAATGCACTGTGAACCCACTCACTCCACAGCTGGACAGCTTGTGTAGAAGGATGTTATGAGCAACAACACCAAAAGCTTTACTAAAATCCAGAGAAACTATGTCCACCACCTTCCCTTCATCCACTAGGCAGGTGACCTTATTGTAGAAGGATATCAGATCAGATAGACAGGACTTTCCCTTTGCGAACCCATGTTGACTGTGCCTGATGATCGCGTTGTTCTTTAAATGCCTTTCAACAGTACACAGTGTAATCTTCTCGATATCTTTTCCAGGTACTGAGGATAGGCTGTAGTCTGTAGTTTCCTGGCTCTTCCCTTTTTGTGTGTTGGAATAACATTGACTAGCTTCCAGTCAGCAGAGTCTGACTCCCCAGAGTCCCAAGATCTTTGGTGGATGATCAAGAAGGGTCCTCCCATGACATCTACTGTCTCCTTCAATACTCTGGAAAGAATCCCATCAGGCCCCATGAACTTGAGAACATTCAGCTGATACAGCTGGTCCTTACAATTTTGGTGTCCACAAATGGAAAGCCACTGTTCCCACACTCATGATTTGAATTGAGCTGTATCTGTCTGGGAATATCTGATTTTTTTAAAAATGGAAAAAATATTTCAGCACTTTCCTACACATAGCTGCTAGTCTCACAGTGAAACAGATTTAGTTAAACTGGCAAGGTATAGCCACTGCTCAGCTCTTAGCTGTTTTATTCAGGGATAGTTTGGCGTATCTGAAAGACTGAAAGAGATCCTGTGTTATCTCATTTCTCTCTGGGAGACTGATGCTGAGTTTAAATTTAGCTTAAGATGAAAACGTCTGTTATTCTTCAGAGTAAATATGTTCTGGTATCTTCCAATTGATTGAGACAGTTCAGAAGACAGAAACTGAAGGCATTTTAAGTGATTACTGCTCATGTCTGGAGTAGGAATAACTTGTTTCCCACTCCTATGAGTCATAACTAGAGGTAATAAAAACTCCTTCAGAATGTAATGATGATTGTAAATGAGTTGTAGATGTTCCTACCTTTTCAGCAAAAAACTGAGAAAAGGATGTTATAGACTGGAGGGACTGTTGTGGTCTTATGAAAAATTTACATTTGCCATATTAGCTGACTAGAGCCTAAAGCACTGTCTGTAATTGTTATGCTAATTTGTTATTTACATTGCAGTTGTGCCTGGAGATATTAAGCATGGATTTTGGTCTTTGGTGTGTTAGGTGCAGGCACATGGATAAATAATAAAGTGAAATGTCATCTCACAGCTTGTTGCACTTTCCCTGCATGTCCAGCTGAGAAGGCAGGTCAAAGGGTCGTCTGTCTCTCTGACAGTCATGTTGGGGACTCTTGTTCTTGGCTTTTGGGAACTACATTGTGGATTCGAATGGGTCCTCTGAGAGGCTGAGCATCATGTGTATCTTTTCTGTATAAGGTAGCTCTGTTTGAGCCATCCCTGAAGTACTAACAGTGGTCTAGCTGGGCTGGTTGCCTAAACCCGGGGCTGATACGAATCAAAGGTAGGGCAGCATTGCCTACTTAAGCCAGCTTAAAGTCTGGCCTTCAATGTGAAGATAAGTTTTCTTAAATATAAAATTCGAAGTGTTTTTCCTCTTGCCTTGTTTTCTTATGACAACCATATCCTACCCTTTTCTTTTCAACGTGTGATTTGCAGACACTGTCTTTCATTCTCTTTATTTGTTTTCTGTCATGATCGGGCAGATTTTGACCTTTGGAAAGTCTGCAAGAGCTGAGAGAAGACTTGAATGGAACACCATTGAATGTGGTAGGACTGAGCTTCACCATTGTGGCTCAAGCACAGCTTTTGCTCTCCTTAAAGCTTCCTCTCTTCCTCCCGTCAGCTCTCCCATTTGGTGAAGTCTTGTTGCAGAATAATTTATTTGCACTTCGGTTCCATTGTCAATTTTTTTTTTCAAATAGATATTATGAAAACACTTTTTTTTAGTGTGGATACTATGAATATGCTTTACATAGATGCCTTTGCACTCTAGGGCTCTCTATCTGCGAGAATTCATAGAAGGTTTGAATCTAAAACCCTGTGGCACTGCGTGGGTTCAGACTTCACTAACTAAAAGGTAGTCACGGATCAAGCCGTGGCCTCCCTGACCTAGTGTTTGGGGATAGCCCTGCTCTAAGCAGGAGTTGGGACGAAGAACTTGCTGTAGGGTGGATGCCCTGGGCAAAGCAGAGCACCATTTATGCCTGGCAAGGTGTAAGAGCATGGGCAGCTGCCTTCTCCACATCTGGAGCAAGAACTTACTGTTTCCAACTGTCTCTGCTGCCTCATGGCTACACGGAGCAGCCACATGTGGAAGCTCTTGGATTGTCCATGCACCATCCCCGTGCAGCAGGATCCCCTTGTCTGTCCATTGCCAGCAGGTGCTTAGTGCAGCTGGCTGGTTTGGTTTTTGTATGGCAAAGCTGGAATCCATCTGTGTCTTTTCAGACCTTTCATCTGGCTTCCTGGGGTTCATTCCCAAGCCACCTGCACTCCACCAAGAGCTACACTTAAAATGTAGCACTGGCATCCATGTGGCAGCATCTTCTGTGTCTCCTCTCTGCTTCCCTGCCTCCTCCCTAGTTCGTGTGCAGCTCATTAATCTTTCGCAGTGTGTTTTCAGATCACCGTGGGGTTTTTTTGTTTGTTTTTGTTTGTTTGGTGTTTTTTTTTAATCTGGTACAGTATTAGTCTGCTGGTGTGGTTTTTTTTTTAAGCCTTTTCTGATTTAATGAGCCCCTCTGCTCTGCCTCACTGAAGGAGTTGCTAACAGATGGGTGGCATTTGCTTTTCCATTCAAATGTTCAAAGCAATTTTGCTCCTTGAAGGGTTAGTGAGGTGCCCAGGTGCCTCTGCTGTAGGTAGTAGGGTACTTGGTATTCTTCTCTCTTCCACAAACCTTTGGGCATCCTTGTTCTGCTGTCCCGGCTAGAGGCTGCTCTGGCTTGGTCTGTGCCTAGTTTTTGAGTTGACCTTGTGATGTTTCTGGGCATCAAAACCCTGTCTGGCTGTTTATGCCTCAGCAAGGGTTGTGGGTCACTGTGAACCAAACCATCATCTGCTTGCTGGACCTGCATGGGCAAATGTCAAAATCTTCTTCATGGTGATGGTAGATATGCCTTTCTTCCTAAGAAAAAAAGGCAAATGAAGCAAGGTAGTTTTTTTCAATTAAGTAGAGCTATAATACCTATCTGAGAACATAATGCGTGCGGGGAAAAAATATACTCCTCCAACACTGGCCCTGCACATTTTGGATCCCCACAGGTGATGTGTCAAGACTTGCCAGAGAAAATCCAAGCACACATCAGACACTGTTTGCTGCTCTGTAGGCTAAGTGCTGGTGGCAAAATTGATGCTTGCTTGCTCTGATGGTCCCCTGAACATACTATTATAAAGAGATATTCACTAAAAGAATCGCTGTCCTGTACAGAATGTTGTGTTCCTGACTGTGCTGGTATGTTATAGTAAAGAGTTCCCTGCTGTTTCAAAAGTCAATTTGGATGTGGCCAGCCTGTTTTGGAGAATAGTGTTGCTTGGTGTGAACACACATATTTCATCCAATTTGGCTTCAGGGCCAAGGCACATCTGATTCACTAGCTGAGGTGCAACTTCGCCCATTTTCTTTTTGAGATACGGTATTGAAACACAAGGGAGGAAATGTCTGATTTGGGATGCTTTAAAGAGAGCAGGGACACAAGGTAAACAAAATACGTCTAACTCAGATGTTAAAGTGGATCATAACTAAAGACAGGTAGGTTTTCTGACCACCCACACCAAAGCCTTTGCTAGAAAGCAAACGTTTCGCTGAGCTAAAAATATTTTTTTAATATGGTATCTGCTTGCACAGAGAAAATACTGCCACAGCTGGTTATTTCACATGTTCTTGAATCCCTCCTGTGAATTTGCTCTGTCTCTTGTTTTGACCCATGGTTGGCACATTTACAGGTCGATTACTTATATGTTTTTTTCAGTTTTGCCACAGGGACTACGGGGGTACAAATGAAGTGTGAAACATCTGCCCTGTATGGGCAGTTATACTGCTATGAGACTCAACCAATCCGTTTCATTCCAGGCAAGCATCAACATTCCTGTCTATGCAAATGGCTGGTCATCAGGGCTTTTATTGCAATAAGTAAGGTATCAAAATCTCACAACCCTAACACACTAGTTAGAGAAAAAAAACAAAATAACCAAATAAAATCTGGCCTCTCCACAGTCCTCATATTTACACCATATAATTTCATTCTTTCAAGGAAAATCAATGCTTTGGAAATCAAACAGTGGGTAGCTCTTCCCTTATTTTGTTATTAAAGGGTCATTCCCCATCCTGCAGGAACTGGTCACTAGAGCTGGATATCACAGGCTCACATTTGTACTCCAAGTGTCTTGCCATCGTGTGTGTTCCTCTTTATTCTGAACAGTGCTGCCTCATGCTAGCAGAACCACGACACAGGACACACAATACAAGGCACACTACAAGGATTTCAACGTCCTGTAAAACAAGGTCATCAATAAGTAGGATTAAAACTTGTTTCCTACATAAACCTGTTTCCTGTCCTGTTTCCCTTATAGGCAGCTTCCGTTCTGTCGTCAATGATGGCTGTAGGTAATGATGAAGTGCATTCATGCTCGTTAGCCAGCCAGCACACTTGTGCTGATGGGTTGCCAGCTGCTGCCAAGCACAGTTTATAACAGACAGCAAGAACACTTTCTGAACTACTTTCCTCTGGCCAGATGCCAATTTTCACAAAACCTGTAGGGACAGAAAATCCCAGAAACCTCAGCTGCTTGGTGCCATTGGCTAATGAGTTAAAATTTATTAGTGGAGGATGGAAAGATACATGAACAATGTGATCTCTTAAACAGCATGGTTATAAGGAAACAAGCCAAAAGGGAAAAGAAGGATATATTATATGTGCAATCAGGCATGATTACTTGTGTCTTTATCCTCTTTTTATCTCTACAGAAGATTTGATGTAACATAGTTTAAATTCCGTAATCCTTTGATCAAGAATCAGAACCTAAACTAATGCTTTCACTTATTGCTTCTGCTGTAGAAAGCATCTTAAATGCATGCCCTGCAAGAATTAAGTAACTTTACCTTGCTTCGAACTTCTCTAAAATGCAAGTTTAGTTTGTGAGTGACCGGCAGCACCTGTTACAAAAGTTATCTTACTGCGTTGCAATAGCAAATAATATGTTCACTGGAAGATTAGAGAACATTATTTTTGTTAGTTAATCAAAAATCTAGATGAAGACTTACAATCGACCATTGAGCCTAAACTCTTAGTGTGTTGTATTTGCAGTGATATTTAAAACTGACTACATGAAATATACTTGCTCCTTTTAAATGACTGGATGGCAAATTCCTTGCCTCATACCATGTTGTAATTGATGGGATTACTTTGTCTAAGGGCTTTTCCTCTGTGTGAGGCATCCATAATCTGATTCACTTGCATATCACTGCCGGTTCACAGGGCACATTTGCTTGCATGCAGCACCAAGTTTGTGCACGTTTTAGCCTCTGGACCAAAACTGGTGACTTCCGAACAGATTAGACAATCTCTCTTCTGGTTCCTGCCATGTGTCCTATACCGTTAAAATTAGGTGTAGTTCTATGCTCCAAAAGTCCTTTCCAGGATATATGGGCTGCTTTCCTGACTTTGAGTACAAGTAAAAAATTCCTTCCGAGTGCCATCGTTTCCAAAGGAGCATCCCACAAGTATGGCTCTCAGTGTCATCTCACAACTTTAGTTCTGTCTGGACAGCACTCCAAGTTGACCCATCTGGGTTTGGCTAGTATTTGTCCCATGCACATTTTAAGGCCTTAGACGATATTCCTCACCCTTCTGATGGTCTCAATGGAAAAGTTGTCCTTGACTTCAGGCAGACATAACCTCTTGAAATGGCAGTGACATTTGTTTTCTGTAGCAAAATGTCAGTGTTTGTAACTATTACAAAAGTACTTTTCTATGCGAATTTTGCTTAGAATACAGTAATGTGACAACACAAACTTATTCAGAATGACACTCTGCAGTCAGCCCCACGCTGATATGGACGCAGGTCAGTGGATGTACAGATGCCTGACAAGGTTCATATCCAAAATCCAGAGGTTTTTTTAAGTTCGATTTTAAATTAATTTTTCAAATTGCCTGGTAGCTGCAAAATACGCATGGAATCTGCCTGTGGTCATGTCCAAGATTTTTCAGAGAGCTTCATGCCAGTAGGATGTGTTGATCAAAACCATGATGCTGAGTTGCACAACACACGATATTCCTGGTTAATATACATGATGTAGCAAGGAAGAAACCACCAAAGCTAAGCAACAAGCAGTTTTGTTTCTGCCTTCCATTACTGTAGGGTTCATAACACATATTGTGCTTTGATTTCCAGTGCAGAGTCTAGTCTAATAGCTAGAAAAGTATTGAACATCTCACTGTTCTGAATAAACAAGGTGTTTTTTCAAGTCACCAACTTTTCTCTCCTTCTATCTTCACAAACCCAGATGAAAAACATGCAGGTTTGTGCCAAGATGGAAAAAAAAATGCTGGTTATATTCTGTTTTTCTGAATAACACTGGATCCCTCTGCCTTTCATGAAACCTTTGGAACTACCTTCCATTCTTTGGTTTAATTTCAAGCTTTCCTGAAGTGTCTTTGGCTTCTCAGCCCTTGCTTGTGGCGCAAGCACAAACTCATTTGTCTTGTTTTATTAAAAAGCTGAACAAAACATCCTTCTTCCTCTGAGTAGGATTGTGATTGAAATATGTACTTTTCCAGTTTTGTTTTGTAAACTAAGTATACAAATACATGGGGTTGTCCTACAGAGTGCCTTCAGGATGAAAGGGAATAATACAACTATACTGGATGTTAAATGATGAAGAACTAACTGCATTGGTCCCTGAAGTGTTGTTAGCATCTAATTGCAACAGATTAGGTCAAACCCACATTATTTTGGCAAAAGTAATAGGGTGATGTGAGAGCCCTCCTTGTGTATGTAACGAGGAATGCCTCATATCTCTTTCCAAACATTACTGGAAAACAACCGATGTGTCTACTGAATTATTTCAAAAGGCAAAGCAAAATATTCTTTTACTGTAAGCAGCTGGACTTGTTAATCAGTGCCTGCCAGTGTCACAACCTCAAACTTTATGAGGCTCAAGAAGCACATGAGCTTTGTATAGCATGATCCAGGGTACCGAGAAGGATGACAAGTCTCTTACCAATCTGGATCATTTTTCTGGCATCTGTAGCAGAACTGGGAAGCTCTCGGTTCAGGGTGTCCATCTCACCACAACAGAGGAAACAAAGATACATTTCAGTGCTACTGTTCAGATTTGCTTTATGAAAAAACTTTCACAGAGCTGAAAGATTCCTTTCTGTGCTGATAAATACAGTATTAACTAAAAGATCCCTAACTGTTTGCCATGTAAAACAGATATACATGACAAATAACTGGAAAAGGTGGCAGCTTAACTTACACAAGACAAGTGCCTCAGTGCTCACTGAAAGTACTCCAAGACTGAATTTTGAAAAGAAGAAAAAATATTTAAATATTTATTTGAATAAAATTAGAGACATGTAGCTTTTTACATTTGATTTGCTAAGGCAAGAGATTGTTTTTGCAGAAAAAAAAAAGTGATCCCTGAAAGACAGTGTGCCTGCTCACCCTGTTTTAGATGGAATTGTCGCATGTCCTCTAACGATTAAGCAGCCATATGTATTATATGTAATTATATAAGCAATCATATACAGAATAAATACAAGGATTAAAAGCCTCTGAGAGTATCTTGTCACAGCCTCCTTGCACTTTGAAGTGGCAGAGCAAAAGAAAAAATGCAGCTAAACCTTGTTGTTTTCTTCATTTTGATGATCCACAAGGTCTGAGATTGCTCCATTGACTTTGAGGGGGTTCGGATCAGACCCTTACTTCCTCGCAACAGCAAGGTCATGTATTTTCAGTGCAGCACTTAAAATACATTCCTTATCTCCAGCCTGTGAACTGTGGCTCTTCTCAGTTGTGTCTGTTGCAGCTCTGTCTCTCAGCTTGGAAACCCTGCTGCATAGCTCCTTGGAAGGTCAGCCTTTTCCTGGGCATTTTTGCACCAGGATGTTTATGCAGATTGTTCTGGTCAAACTTGTCTGGTCCTTTGCTGTCTCCTGGCAAAAACAGATTAAACCAGTAATATGCTGAAGCTGACTGATTGCAGGTAAGCTTTTATTTGACGGCTTTGCTCCTGCCATGGCAGTGCCTGGACTGACTTGGAAATGGCAAGCTCTTTCTCATTCTGCCACTAACATCGGATTTGTTTTGGTGGAAGGAGAGTCAGACAGGGCCTTTCGGCAGCAGTGTGGTACTCTGAGAGAGCGGTTTTACAGTTTGCTGCTGGTGGATGGAGCGTTCAGGCGCTACCAGGGTGCATGTACCAACTAAGCTGCCATCCCATCCCTTTTGGCCGAGACAGGAAAGTGTCTCCTGCAAGGTTGGTTGCTGTGCCTGTAAGGGGATGAGGGAGCAATTTGAACGAACTTTGATCAGGAACAAGTTTGAAGATCCCCAGTATTTATCTTCAGGCAGGAGATGCACACTTCTAGGAAATATATCTTCCTTGTCATGCTCTGATGAAGGCCAGATCAAAGGAAAAAGAAACAGCTCTATTCAAACTGCTGCACTTCTCTTGCAGCGCACTGCAAAGAATAAAAACCTTGTTTTGGTACAGGCTGAAGCATCACAAGCAAAACTTTATTCCATAATTACATTTAATTTGTTTTCTTGGCGATGTCTTGTTCCTGTCAGGCTCCTTGATAATCCATTTTTCTTTTTGTTTTGCTGTGGTTTTTTCCATCCACTTATACTTATTTAGTGCTCAAATCAATCTCCTGTTACCAGTCATTCATCTCAAATCCTTCCACTTTATAGAGACTACAAATGACTTGGAAAAGTCACTTGCATTTTATTTTTAAAGGACACTTGCCAATAAAAAAGCAACATCAAATTTGGTTGCATACTTGGAGGAAACCAGCAAAATACATAATTTTAACTCCCACAGATGAACTCTACATTTGCTTACTTGGACTTAAGCTTTCTCTTCAGACTGCAATGAATGATATTTCCAAGTGCTCCAAAGGTACTTGGAGCAGCAAATTGAATGAGGAGCCTGATTTTTAGCTGTGTTTCTTCTTTTGTTTTGTGCTGGTTATGAGAGTGAACACATTCTGACAGGATTGCTTTAAATCAGAATGATCCTACTAATAGTAACTGACAGTTTAATTGATGTCTTGGCTTTCCTCTCTGTTGTTTTTGGCAGCAGCACCCCTTCTACTGCATGATGCCTAATCCAACACTATTGATATACTAAGTTCAACAACACATACCTTCTATCCATTTCTTTAAAAGAACGTGTATAAACAACAAAGCAATGGGATTTCCTTGGGGGGTGGCCATTAGTTATTTCTAGAGTCAAACACATGCTTTTACGAGTGTCCAGGTTGAAAGAATGGCAGTTAGCCATCAGAAAGAATATGACAGTTATTACAATAGCATTATACATTTTAGTGATAGTTTTAAACGCTTGTTAGTTTCAGCCCCCCAAAGTCTTTTGAGGAAACTTGGCAAATTTTTGGGGGGGTAGAGAGGGGCCAAAACTTTGGAAGAGGACCCTTCTCAGTGAAATTTGACACTGGAGCAGCAGATTAAGAGGCAATAGGGCACTACAAGTATAATAAAAATAGATGATTAAATAGAAAGGTGAAATTCAACTAATATTCACACTAAAGAAAAGACTGGAGAACAGATTCAGCCCTTATTAGACATCAGAGAACCTGTGCAAAGCCTGCTTTCATTTCTCTGCTTGCAGAACCACTCATTTTCTCAGACAACCTCTTTCCTTTAAAAGACAAAACATTAACTGCACTGAAATATGAAATAAATACATTTTCAGTGTCATACATAGCTTTGTGTGTGTTTTAGTTAGGTTTTCAAACATTAAGATTTTTGAATAGTCCTTTTGGAAATCTTTATCTGAGGTTTGTTGCTGGTTTGGTTGGTTTTTTTTTTTGGCCTTCGGCAGGAGTTGGTTATTTACTGTTCATTTCTTTCTGGTTCTTTTCTCCTTATCTCTTACATCTAATTTGCAGTAGATACCTTAGCTCTTTTGAANTTTTTTTTTGAAAGGTGCTGTTTTTTTTTTTTTTTTTCTGGTTGGTTGGTTGGGTGGGTTTTTTTGCACCAAATTAATCATCAGCAGCTTTTGTTTCTTCAGATTATTTCATCATAGTGTCCCTGACATTTCCCTGCCTTTGTATCACCTATTTATGTTTGAGTTAAACTGCTTTGGCTGTAGCGATTAAAGTAAGTTACAGAGTTTATAGTCTTCTCAGTAATTCTTCTGGCTGCACAGAGAGGATCATCTTCTTTCATGTAGCCAGCAGGTGAAACCACAAAGACAGCAAATACCAGAGTAAGAGATTTCACATGGAGCACTGCTTCATCATTGTCCTTCTGGCTGATTTTATTTCCCATGTGAAGCAAACAAAGCCAAAATCTGGAGTGTCTTGTCTCATGAGCCATCTCATCTGGGGATGCAGGATTATAGCACGTTTCTCAGAAATGAGAGAAACAGATGCTCCTGAAAGAACCCAGAGGCTGTGCCAGGCTGGCTGGCGCTACGTGGTGATGTCACATGAGCACATCTCCCCCTGAGTCCTGCTTTTTATCACATTCTCTTATTTCTCAACAAAGAAGTAATGATGTGAGAAAGAACTCTCTGGAAGAGTGTTCATTTGGCCAGAACATGCAGAGAGAAATGGGGATCTTTGCTTTTTGTGCCCAGGTGAATCAGGACCATGGACTCCTGACACCTTTTAGATCATATCTCCAAGAAGAAAGCCATGATGTTAACACTGGCCCTGGATGATTGAGGGGAAATAGCATAGCTATTTCAATACCACTTCATCAGAAAGTGGAAAACGTTCACGGGAAGAAAATGCCAAGCATGCATGCAGTGGGGCAGTCAGGCAGGCAGGAGAGGATGGGAAGCATATGCTGAGCTTTGAGCCTTGGCTTACGTGCCATTCAGCATCAGAGACCATGGTTGTTCTCTGGAGTGAAGTGGGACCTTGTTCTGGTGCACAGTGCTCAAAATCCTATGGATGTGTTTCCTTGCTGGTCAGCACCTGTGTTTGAAGATCCCAGGGGCTCATCAGTATTGGCTTTTGCTGATCCTGGTGGCTGTCCCACAGTCCTGGAAAAGCAGGGCTGTAAAACCCAGGAAGCAGCATCATAACACCTCAGCACAGGGCAAGCTGGGGGGAAGAGTTACTCATAGATGGACATTCCAGTGTCACCCCCCAGTATCTGCCCAGACTGCTGTGGCCCGGAAGAGTCAAGAGAGAGAGAAATTATATTACTCAGTGTCAGTTGTGATGGAAATTTTCCTTCCTGGCAAGTTCCTGGCCTGGCTGAGGAGTGATGAAAAAGATCTACCTTCGAATTCACCTGTAGCAGTCCCCATTTCCATCAACTTCTTTGCTGATTCGGTTCTGCTTGAGGGTTGTCTCTGGTAATGGGAGAACTTCTGTTGTGGACGAACTCATAGCAGATTTACCTTCCTGTCTCGCTGCTGTTTTGCATAGACTTCTATTTTTAAATGTGGGGTCAAGCTTGTCCTTTTGTTCCAGCATTTGAGGGGAAAAACTCCACCTGTACTGCCAGAAAATATATTTGGATAGAAATTAGGGATGTTTTGTTTAGGATATGTAAAAGTAAAACAAACAGACTTTCAGGTTGCCACCACTATCCCTTTGTCTACTGAAATGTCCCACTGTATTTGTTGTTAGTTCTGGGAGTATTGGCAAATATGGTGCTTGTTCAAACATCAGTCTCTAAAAGCAGATTTCTGAATTAGCAGGCTGGAGGCCTGATTGATGTAGCTGAGCAGGTAGTTGCTCCTTTTTGTGTCTGGTAGAGGGAGAATAGGACAGGGTGAGGGACTGAGGACATGCATAGTGAGTTTCTATGGATGTTTTTTGGAGATGGTATAGCACAGAGGGAGAGCAGTGCCCTGGTTCACGGCTGGCTTCCTGGTCAGCGATAGGTCACACAAATAACCCCATGGACCAGGCCAACAGCTGCACACAGGCTTTAGAGATGGGCTGCTGATCCCCAGTGTGTTTTAGCATCACACTGGAAAGAATGACATCCAGCTGTTTCCGAGTGCCAGCTCTAACCCTTATTTGTAATTTCGTCTGTTTTTTTAGGTGATTTTCTGGCAGGCCCAACACAAATTGCCAGTTTCACTCCCAAGGCACAGCATATTTACAGAGACAAGTTTGGATCTCAGCTTGTTTCTCCTTCCCTCTCCTTGTGGGACAGCTTGGGGGATCTGAGCAGAGAAGCTTTGATAAGTAGTAAACTAGCAGAGAGAAGGCATTTCAGGGAGATGGAAACTATTTGTGGCTTGAATTTAGCAAGTGGTCTTGTCTGAGAAAATAGTTTCCACAACTGCTGAAACACTTCCTTTCCTTTGGACAGAGCTTTAAGGTTTCCTATGTCATGACACACAAAATCAGAGTGCATAGTGCATTAATCAAAGACAGACTGTGGGTGGGATGATGAGTTTCACTACATCTCAATCAAACACTTTTTTTCATGCCCCAGAGTGAAGTTTAAAATGGTTCCAAGCATAATTTGCTTAACTACTGTTCTAAAACGGTTCTAAGTATAACTTAACATGTTAGGATATTTTTCATGTCAGGTGTGCCTTTGCAGATTGATCCACAGTGATTAAGTTCATCCTTGTGAAGCATTTTACTTCAGGCCATCTGCCAATGCTGCAGAAGCACCAGACTGTGAGAATTAAGGACTTCAGAAGACGAACTGGAGTTCCTCTCCGCACTCTGTAGTTCCAGTTTCACAATTTTTTAATCCTATGACAAATACAGTGTAGCTCAGAGCTCGGTACATAAAGACTCCTTGGATTTTGCTAGTTTTGTCCATTAGATAAGTAAGTTCCAGGGCCATATGGCAATCTCTCATTCATTCAGTTCCTGCGCTTTGTTTGTTTGTAGTAGTTTGAGTAGTCTCCTCAGCTGTTTTCCTTACTCAGACTCTATTTTTTTTAATATACAGGTTGCATTTAAAAAGCTAAAACAACTTTTCAACTCCTTATTAAGAATTTATTTTTGAGCTATACATTTATAGCTCATGTTTTTCTAGTGCAAAAACACATCCATCACAAGGTGGGAGGGTGTCATCAGTAAGAGTAAAACCATAATTTCTAATCTGAGAGTTGGCAAAGTTGTAGTGTATCTGTATGCCACAACCAAGTCTGCAACATAGGTGTTCTAGAAAGCATTTTTGTAATTTGCTATACTGCACAGGGTATATTTTATTTTGGGCCATTGGCTACTTGGAGAAAAAAGTGCATTCACTTTTTGGGAGCTGCCAGTTATGTTGTGCTTACAGAATTGAAGTGGCTCTGCTGAGGAAGGAGGCCAGTGAGTAGTGACCCTCTGTGCTGGTCCTGTGCTTGGCTCCACGCAGCCTCCTGAGCAGGAGCAGGGCTTCTCAGCTTCTCTGGGCTGTGGGCAGCTTGGCCCCTCCTCTGGTGACGACCCTGCCCACTGGCTCTGGGTCTCCACAAAGAGCCATTAACTGCCCATTGAAGGCCCCAGTTCTGAGAGGTGGATGTGCAACTGCCACAGTGGTCTCGGGGTGTGGGGGGGAAAGTGCAGCTGCCACATAGCTCTGGTCTGTGTCTTTTGGCTAGGAGTGGGCCAAGGGCTGAGGGAGAGGATGGGATGCTGTGGGTCATAGCTCGCACTTCTGTTTGGTGCCTAGCTGTCAGAGCCAAGGACCACTTCACTTCTTACATGGAAGAGAGAAGAAACCATGCCCACAACTAGAAAGGTGTCTAGCTTGTTGACTGTGGCAGGGTGAATGAACTCTCAAATTCCTGACAAGAAGGGGTGCAACAAAATCAGTGCTTCCATAGAGGGAATTAAGTATTTCACTCTTACACTTTTCCTGTCTTTCAGCACATTACAAATAATAAGATGGTTATAAATAAAGCTAACCTGCTAATCAAGCAGATTAGACTGGAAGGAGACATCAATTAATTTCTACTCACAACAGAAAATTATCTTCAGCTCCCCTAGATCATGAACTTTGGGGACAACATCACTGTATCACTATACATTTCTCTGGTGGGTAATCAGGATACAGATTTGCAGATGTGAGGATGTGAGACAGGGGAATCCACTGTTCTGTGGTGGAAGGACAAGAATATGGTGATAAGGAGTAGAAGGATTTTCTTTTTTGTTGTTTTTCAGTGTATTTTGTAGACACGTGAAATAGACCAACGCCTATTCAAAATGTCCCTACTTTCTCATTATAGTGAAAAATGGCATTTAGCATGGCTAAATGTAAGGAAAGATTATTAATGAAAACGGTATGCAACTGTAAGCAGATATTTAGTAACATGCACATGAATCTTTCCTTCCATTAAAATGCTGCTTCAGGCAAGAAAGTGTTGCTTGATTAGTTTTTTGGAGAGCAGATTTTCATTCATAATGAGAACACACATCTGAGCCACTGTTATTAACGTGAACATGCTATAAAATGAAAATAGAAAGAAACCAAAGCCAAGAAACTGTCAGGACAGCATAAAACAACATCAGATCTTGACAAGGTAGGCTGCCCAATCTCGTAATAGTGTTTAGGTACCATGGGAGGCACGTGCTGTGTGAGCATCACTGATGATATCAGCAGAGTAGTCATTCAGATAGCAGTCAAATTGGATCATCCAGTGGCCTTGGTGTTCCTCTCCCGTGTTTCTTTACTGTCCATGACTTTTAAGATGTTGTGGACAAAACTGCATGTTGCAAGTTTCTCGGGGCTGGATGCTGGTTTCTCATCTGTTGGCTGAAAAGGTGAGTGATTTTTCCAGGGCTTATTTAAAAAGGCAGCTGTTTATTGCAATGCTTTGAAAGTGATTAACCTTTGTTCTGCAGATTGCAAGTATCTCTCTTGGTTGAATGCAAAGTAAAATACAAAAGTAAAACAGACTCTTCCTTCAAACAGTCACCTTGACTGGAAAAGGCCCACTTCAATTTATTTTCCCTTTTTATGATCATCTGTGTTGCAGTATGTAAGAGAGAGCCAGTGGGTCCTTTTGTTCAGCATTGTCACTCCTCTGCTGAGTATGAAATGAGGTGGTTTGCACCTGGGCACGTGCACCTTGCAGAGAGCAGAGCAGGTTAACGCTGCTCTGTTTGCACGTTGCCTTGGCCATATGAATGCATCAGCAGTGAGAGATAAATACGCAACAGAAACTGGCAATGAAGTGAAATTCTAAAGAGAGGACTGTATGAAGGACTTGGTCTTCCCTTGTGGGTATGAGGTTGGCAGGAGATTTAGAGAGGATGAAGGTTAAATGGAGATGGCAAGGAGTAAAGATAGTTTCAAGCAATGAAGGATGAAAACCCTCTGCCTCATGAGCACTAAAGAGGCTGAAGTGGCATCTTTTGCAGCTAATGGGTGGGATTGTGTCTTTCCCAGTCTTCGCTTGGGTTCCTATTCTCCCTGCTCAGTGAGTTCAGCCCTGAACAGCCAAGCAAGTCCTTCCCAGTCCCACACTGAAACTAAATCCTTTGAGTGCAGGAGTTCTGGGGCACTGGGTTGAAGGTAGGAGCAGCAGGCTGTGGCTTACACAAGAAATGGGTATCCAAATAAGAACAGCCAGCATGTCTGTGTGAACTAGCAGAGCCTCCAGCCCCTCTGTCCCACAGGGAAATATGTGCTTGCTGGTTAGAGGTGCCAACTTTTAAATTGCTCTGCTGTCCTCCTGGAATCTGTTATTGAGGGTGCTCCCTTGAGATCTGAGCCAGAGCTCTGACTGTTTGTATGGGGGACCCTGACTGCTCCCAAAGGTTTCCCTCTTATCACCTCCCAGCTTGGCTGAGAAAGAAAAAACAGCACACACCCTGCTGCCCTGCTCCCCAGCTAACAATGCGATTGTGGCCAGACTGACAAAACATAGTAGTCGAATAATTTTTCCTTTAAAACTATCGAGATTGGTTTTGCACACTTAGATTCTAGTATTTCTGCTACCATATGAGTTTGGGGACCAAATAAATTTGAAATAGTTAAAATTGTTACCAAAAAAAGTCAAAATGAACTCTTGAACTTAAAGATAATTGTATGAATTACTGTTCTTTTCTCTTGTTTGCATACTTCACAATTTTTGGGTTTCCTTCTGACACAGAAATTTTTACTATGATTGCAGCCTTGCCAGGAAAGTTAAAAGCAGGAAGTACTGCTGCATAACTTGTTCACAAGAGTTTTGTAGGCAAAGAGGTAAACCTACATAAATATTTTAAGGCTCAGGCACATCTTGGACCTAAATTAAGCTGCAATCCCTCTGCCCAGCTTTGCTCATTCAGTCCTTTCCTGTGTTTTGTGTGGTTGACGAAGTCCCACAAATTTCATGCAAACTGTAGGATAATTGAAGTTTCTGCTGGTCGTGTTTGCTGTTTCTCTCAAAGTGCTGGAGGTACTAGTTCCTGTGCTTGATGTTTTCTCCCTGCTGTAACAAGAGCTGCTTGCATTTTTTTATCTGTCAGTTTTTATAGTGTGCTGTGAACCCTGGGAGTATTTTTATTGCCTATTGCTTTCTCCAGAAAATTAGAGATTATTTGTATGTTTTTTTCTACCATGAGAGTTCAGGCTGGTATTGACACTTTCTGGGACAATCTCTACAGGTAAGCACATTTCACAGCAATATTGGCTTGCTTGACTGCAATTCTGGGACTTTGTCATGTACTGAATCTTTTGGTTGATAGGCAGAACTGTCACTCTACTAAGGCAAGAAAAGCAGTGCAGTCTCTTACCCATTTTCCAGACTGTGATTTTCACCCAGGTCTACGAATCCAGCTTCAAGTCTGTCTTGCTTTCCAATATACTGTGACATGTCCATGCATCACCCAAAATCACATGCATGTGTCTTCATGAGAAAATGAGCTAATCAGGTAGGAGATCCGGAATTATTTAAACAGGCAAGGTTGTCATCTCAAAAGGCCATAGTCACAGGGAGTTTCCTCTCAGCTGTCCCCATGTACCACATATCTTCAGTTTCAAGTTTTGTGGCAGCTCATGATCTTCCAGGCTTTGTGACAGGGTGTCCTGGACTACATGAGGTAAAAGCATGTTCTGATGGAGGGGAAAGAGGAGATATGTAGTATCAGCTGAAGCAGGTTTGGAAGAGGATTCAATGTCCCACAGGAATATCAGCTGTTTCCCCAGTTTTCTTAAAGGATCTTCGGCTACTTAGGGATTGTCAGCGTTCCATCATTTCGCAACCATCTGGTATGATTTACACCCCATTCCTCTCATTTCCAGCTCCACAAGGCCAGGAGGTGCCTTGCAGCACATTTTAGTCTGAGATATGGGCGATAGTTGTATCTAAGAGAATGAGGCTCTGGCTTGTGCAAGAGAGGAGGCTCTTCAACCTCTTTTTTGTTTATTTAGGCTGTTCTGGGCTGGGTAGGCACCCAGATCTGGAGATAATAGGGCATGGGCAAAGATAAGGAGAAATAGTTGCTTCCAAAGATGACCTGTTGCATTTATTACAGAACTGAAAATCGGTGAGGAGCATTTTGTGAATTTGCAGGGAGGTATCAAGATGCTATGGTGATTCAGTGTCTTGGAGAACAACAGTCTGTGCAAGAATTGCACAGCAATGGTTCACTTTAGAAAAGATAAAACAGAAGAGGGATATGGTAAAAGCCCTATATTCATAAAAAAGCTGCTCTTTTTCTGTAGAAGGGCCATTATTGGTTCTTTGTGTCTTCTTGGATAGGACAAGATATCAGGAACATCAAATTTGATAAGGAGAGACTGCCTCATGGGGATGGAGAGGCGGACCCACTTTGGCACTGGACTAGCCAAAGGCACTGCAGGACAACTTTGGTTTCACAGAGAAAAGCACTGAATATTCTGAAAGATCTTCAGCATCCCATGGCTTCTGTGTTCAAGATCTGTCAAGTTTTCAAACCTAATATGAAAAACTTTGTAGAAAAAAAAGATGAAGGTAGGCTGCGTAGATAGATTGTTCATGTGGCCATGCTTACCAGCTACTGTGTTTTGTGGGACTGCAAAAGCACCTGGAGTTTAAAGGAGGGCAATTTCCTTTCTAAGGCCTGGGAAAGTGGTACGTATGACAGTGGCTGCTGAATGTGCTCTTCACAGGATCAGTTCTTGAAACCAGATTGTTGCTCAAGGCATTCTTTTCGTGTTATTAGAAACACCAGAGATCAGCTCAAAACCTGAGTCGTATATGTTATGTGTGGCCAGGGTCAAGAGAAGGCAGGCAGGACAGATCTGATCCAAGAGCCACCATCCAAGGGCACCACAGGTAGGGTCTCTGGGAGGAACAAGGTGCACACACACAGCTTGCATACGGAGGTCCAAGGACATCTCAGCCAGTGCAAGGGCTTACACTGACTCCATTGCTCAAAGAAAAAAATGCAAGGAAAAGAAAGCAAGTGACCAGGAGAAAAGCATGATGTGGAGGAGGGAACAAAAGGAGGGAATTGAAGACATGAGAAAACCCAGAAATTCAGTTAAACTGAATAACGAGATGGTAGTTTTGGCCTGGACTGTTGAAGGTTGTCTACTGCTTGATTCATAGATATTTTTTTCCCTACTCCTGTCTCAGTTTTTAATAGTTATTTGTTATTAAGATATCTATTGTACAAAGAGCTGATTCAGAGCTGAGACCTTCAGTGTTCCTAGGGTCTTGAACTTCAGGACAGAAACACACTTATTAAATTTTATTCTTCTAGTCAAACCAACACTCTCCAGATGACTAAGGTTAAAATATAGGCCAATGGTTTTCTTATGATTGGAGAATGAAAGTAAAAAGTCTTCATTTTCATTCCTTCCACCTTCCCAAAATACGCCATATGTTTAAGTATCCGTATCTACAGATGTCCCTTTCTATATACACACTGTATCATATACGTAACTACACAAATAACATCCATATATTCAAGCTTAACTCATCAATGTGAATTTACCAGAAAAGGGAAGGGAAATGCTGAGGTAAAGAGACCAATGTTGTTTTCATATTTCCAGGCTAAAAGCAATGCCACTGTATCGCTCGTTCAACAGAAACACAAGGCAGTATCCAGTGGTTTCCACTCATGGAAACCCTCTGTCAGAGTTTGAAAAACATTTTCATTTCAACAGAAGAAAATGGGCTTTCACTTCTGTAACATGGCACAGAACCTGGGAAATCCATCTTCTGCATTCCTTGTGCTGTGTTCAACCTGCCACTCACATTGCTGGGAAAAGGTACACCTCTGCTTCTCCATTTTTTTTGCTGAAGGATGTGAGAAGGACAGCAGTATAGGACACAGCAACCTGAGTCAAGGAATTAGCACAGCAACAACTTCAGGCATTTGGGGAACAATCAGCCCATTTGCAAAAAAGAAAATTACATAAACGTGTGCTGGATAACAACACTGGGAAATAAATTACAGAGAAAAGAGAAGCTGATATAATTGTTGTAAACAAAGCCTAGTATACAATTAGAGCTGCTCAAGGCTTTTATTATGAGAAAGCCAGTTAATCCAACAAAATCCTTGTTCAGCTGCCTTTAAAAACAAACTCAAAAAAATCTGTGCCAGAGAAACAAGCTCCACAGAGGAGCTATGTTTTATGTCCAATGAAATTTAGTAAAAGAGTAGAAAGCAAGAATGTTTGTTTGTTTGTTTGTTTGTTTGTTTGTTTGTTTGTTTGCTTTTCTGGAGAGCTGTTCTCAGGAGAAATAGCTGGCCATCAAATATTAACGTTAAACCTAATAATAAAGAATACCAAGGATGAAACAGTCATTCTTTGAAAATGAAGTCTGCAATTTTCTTTTTTCAGGCTATGTGATCAGCTTTGTTCTGCCCCTGCAGCTGCACTTCTTCAGTATTGTGTGCCCCAACAGCACTGAAGCAGTCAGAGTGTCTGAAAAGCACATTTATAATTCTCCAGCCAGAGAAACAACAATATGTCTGCCACAGAAACCCTGCTGGTGGGTCCTCTTCATGTAGGTGAGGCAAGAGCACCATGAATTCCTGGAATAAAAGCAACAGACATCCTGGGCTGTGATATGCCTGATTTATAAGTAGACGAGGTTACCTGGGTGGATTTTAATTTTTTGTTATGACAGGACAAGGGGTAACGGTTTTAAACTAAAGGAGAGGAGATTCAGGCTAGACATAAGGAAGAATTCTTTTCCAATGAGGGTGGTGGAACACTGGCCCAGGTTGCCCAGAGAGGCGGTAGATGCCCCATCCCTGGAAACATTCAAGGCCAGGCTGGATGGGGCTCTGAGCAACCTGATCTAGTTGAAGATGTCCCAGATCAAGGCATGGGGATTGAACTAGATGACCTTTGAAGGTCCCTTCCAATCCAAACCACCCTATGACTCCATGATTCTGTGAAAGTGTGCTTTGGCTCACAGCCAGCAATAATCAAGATAAGGGTTTGTAGGGACTCTGAACTTCAATCGAAAAGTAAAAATAAAAAAATAAAAAAAGAAGTTAAGTGTAAATCAGTTCTGTGGCTTACTGAGCAACAGCATAATTTTTGACACTTCTTGTCATCTGGGTAATGAGAAGGACATTTATGGTCACAGCAGGAACACTGTCATAGGGTGAGTTTTCTTGATGTTCTGTCGAAGAAACCCAGATGTTTAAGGAAAATAAAATTTATTATAATTAGTGCTGGTTGAGGACTTCCGGATGGTGTGTTTACTGCCTGCAAATATGTGGTTCATCAAAACTGAAATGTGGTGTGAACATGTTTTAGCGGTTCTTTCCCAAGGAAGAATAGGCCCTCCACACCCCAGACCAGATAAAACTTTGTTGAAGTTTTCAGGTCCCTGCCAGACCTTGCTGGCACCTGCACTGTCAGGTTACAATTCTGCCACTGGCAATGCAAAGCTGCTGCTTTCCTGAAGGCCTCAGAGAAAATATAACGAATTTTTTGCCTCCTCCAACATCTACTCACTGTCCTGATGACCCAAACTATCCCTAAAGCCAGTTTTTCTTAAACCTCGTTGCGTGCATTAGAGCTGAAAAAGGGGGAAGCAAAAAAACCCAAGCAAGACAGTGGAGAAAAGAAAGAATGAAAAAAAAATTATTTCCTGGTCTCCTCTGGCAGAGAGCAGACATCCTAATAAATGGACATGGTCATCTTTTATCTATTGTCAACTGTCCTTGAAGGGACAAAAGGCACAAAAAAATCCTCCTGAGGTAATCTTCTAGGCTATTGAGTGCAGCCAGCTGTCTTGCTGAACTGTATCTCTTAGGACCTTTTGATGTGGGGTTGTCTTAATTGTGAGCCATTGTATGGTATATGCAGCTGCCTGAATTGGATACCTCCCAAGGAGGAAGACGATGAGCTGCTGCTGGGGAAGATGGGTTTTCTAGAGGCCACAAGCACTGCGTTTCCTCATCACTGCCTCTACACAAGGACCATCCCAGCAACTCTTGAGGGCTGTTGGGCCTAAAAAACATTGTGAACTCTCGGGAAACTGAACAAGAAAGCACCTCTGAAAAGCTCTTTGGGACACCAATTCTAAGCCCTTTTCTGTTAAGCAGGTTGAATGTCACTTTGATACATTACTTTTACTTCTTTTATACATGTAGAAGAAAAACCATGGGCAATTTAGCCTTAGTTTTTCTATGTGTCCCATGGCTCAAGGAAGAGATATGTCTAATCTGCAACTTGCTTAGTGGAAGCATTGCTATACTGATAAATAAAAGAAATGTTATCTCTTCAGAGGTGGCTGAACTGCCCCGTAACACTATCACAGGTGCCACATAAATGCTACAACACAATATGTAGCTTTCAGTTGACCTTATCAATGTTTAACTTGCTGTCTTCTACCTTGTCATTTTGGTTTCATTAATTTATGGGTAAGTTTTTTCATTTTCATAAAGTTTCACTTGCAAGGATTTTCAGTAACAAGGTGAAACTGCCTTCTCTGTATAGCTTATGCACCAGTCAGGAGAGTCTGACACTCTTTATTGGCCTGAAGTCCTGTGAAAATCTGTCTTATGCTTGACTTTCTCCTTGAACAGCGAGCATTTCCTCCTGAACGTCTTCCCAGAATTCCCACTCTCCCTTGCTTGCAGTCATCTATGAAGGACTCCTGAATAATTCAATAGTACAAAGTGGCTGTCAGTACCCTTGGCTGAGCGCTGTCCAAAGAAAAGCCATGCACTGACAGAGGCTCCACCACATCTTCACCTGTCGCTCCTGGGACACATAAAACTCCTGGACCAGCTCTTTCTCCATAAAAAGACCTCCAACTTATATTAATTGTAGCTGTGTTCTGTATCAAGCAAGCAGCTAACTCCCAATAATCTCAAGGAGCAGCCACTTTCCCACACTTGCCAAGCTGATGCCGGAGTTTGCAGTCAGCAGAGGCAGCCCTGTGTAATGACATTAAGTATACACAGAATCACAGAATCACAGAAAAGTTTGGGTTGGAAGGGACCTTCAAAGGTCACCTAGTCCACCCCCTCTGCAATGAGCAGGATGTCTTCAACTAGATCAGGTTGCTCAGAGCTCCGTCCAGCCTGGCCTTGAATGTCTCCAGGGATGGGGCATCTACCACCTCTCTGGGCAACCTGTGCAAGTGTTTCACCACCCACATTTTAAAAAATTTCTTCTCCATGTCTGGCCTGAATCTCCCTGCTTCAGTTTAAAACCATTACCCCTAGTCCTATCACAACAGGCCCTCCTAAAAAGTCTGTCCCCATCTTTCTTATAGGCTCCTTTTAAGTACTGAAATGCTGCAATAAGGTCTCCCCAGAGCCTTCTCTTCTCCAGGCTGAACAACCCAAACTCTCTCGGCCTGTCCTCATAGGAGACATAGAGATCAGTGTTGCAGTGTTCCAGCCCTCTGACCATTTTTGTGTCCTCCTCTGGACCCTTCCTTCACTCTGAGCTCTTCCACTTCTCCCCAACTCTCTCTGCCTTCAGCACTGATGTGCTCCCTCGCTCGGGGCCAAGCACTGTGGGCAATGAACTGACACTATTCTCACCTGCAACTGGGCTGTGCAGCTGTCCCAGGGCATCCAAAGGGCTTGTTTTATCTGGCCAGGGCTCAGAGAAGGAATGGAGGTCACTGTTGGAGAAAACAGGTACCTAATTACACTGTCAGCGGGTACAGAGATACCATATGCTGTTGACAGCTGGCTGTATTAGAGAAAGAATATTCAAATCAGATCATTAACACAAACTCTCCCTGCCAAAGAAAACAAGTCCACTGTCCTAATAAAGTGCAGAAACAAGGGGAAGACTTCATCTACAACATGCTGTTGTACCATGCATGGGCCAGAAGTGCCATAACAAACAGCATCAAGTTTGTGTGCAGAGTCAGGGGCACCTGGGTGGTGGGAATCCAAAAGGCAGAGGTAATGCAGGTGGGATAGTGCATGGGGCTTGTCCAAAACCACCCTGAGGCTGCACGCCTGATATTCTCTATACATGTGTGATAGGCAAGAAGAGCTTCCTATGACTGTAATAAACAGAAATCATGGTGTATCCTGAAGAGAAAGGTCCTCAGATGGACAACTGAGTCCAGTTGTCTACTCCCACATACATCACACACCTGATAGTCACAGACATCTCCCAGGGGATCTCCACTGCTGTTTGCTCTTGGAGATCATAGAATCATAAAATGTCCCAAGTTGGAAGGGACCCATGAGGATCATCGAGTCCAACTCCTGTCCCTGCACAGGACAACTCCACAGTTCACACCGTGTGTCTGAGGGCATTGTCCAGTATCTTCCTGAACACTGTCAGGCTTGGGGCTGTGACACCTCCCTGGGGAGCCTGTTCCAGTGCTCCACCACCCTCTGGGTGAAGAAACTTTTCCTAATGTCCAATCTGAACCTCTCCTGGAACATCTTCCTGCCATTCCCTCAGGTTCTGTCACTGTTCACCAGAGAGAAGAGATCAGCGCCTGCCCCTCCTCCACCCCTTGTGAGGAAGCTGTAGCCACCATGGGGTCTCCCCTCCGTCCTTTCTCCAGGCTGAACAAACCAAGTGACTTTAACCACTCCTCATACAGCTTCCTCTCCAAACCCTTCACCAACTTCGAAATCCTCTTCTGGACACTCTCCAGTAGCTTTATATCTTTTTTATCCTGTGGCTCCCAGAACTGCACACAGAGCTCCAGGTGAGGCCGCACCAGTGCAGAGCAGAGCAGGACAATCACCTCCCTCGTCTGACTGGCAATGCTGTGCTGGATGCACCCAGGACACGGTTGGCCCTCTTGGCTGCCAGGGACACTGTTGGCTCATGTTCAACTTGCCATCAACCAGAACCCCCAGATCCCTCTCTGCAGAGCTGCCTTCCAGCATCTCATCCCCAGTCTGTATGTACAGCCACAGTTGCTGTGTCCCAGGTGCAAAATCCAGCACTTGCCCTTGTTGAACTTCATGCAGTTGGTGATTGCCCAGTTCTCCAGTTTTTCCAGATCACTCTGCAGGGCCTCTCTGCCCTTGAGAGTGTCAACAGATCCTCTCAACTTTGTGTTATCGGACAACTTACTGAGTATTCCCTCAAGTCCTGAGTCTAAGTCATTTAAAAAGACATTGAAGAGTCCTGGCCCTAAGATGGATCCCTGTGGAACCCCGCTAGTGACTGGTTACCAGCCCAACATTACTCCATTTACTAGAACCCTTTGAGCCCAGCCCATCAGCCAATTGCTCACCCACTGCATTGTGTGTTTACCCAGCTGTGTGCTGGACATCTTGTCCAAGAGGATACTGTGAGAGACAGTATCAAAGGCTTTCCTGAAATCCAAAAAGATCATGTTGATAGGCTTCCCTTTGGTCAACTAGGTAGGTAACCTTGTTATAGAACGAAATTAAGTTTGTTAAGCAAGACTTTTCCCTCATGAACCTGTGCTGGCTGGACCAATGACTGTGTTGTCATTCAGACATTTTTCAGCATCTCACAGAACAATCTTCTCCATTATTTTGCCAGGCACAGAAGTGATGCTGACGGTCCTGTAGTTGCCAGGGTCATCCCTGTTGCCCTTCTTGTAGATTGGGACAACGTTTGCCAGCTTCCAGTTATCTGGGACCTCTCCATATTCCAAAGAGCATTGAAAAATCACAAAGAGGTCTTGCTATGACTTCATCCAGTTCTTTAAGCACCCTTGGATGAATCCTGTCAGGGACCATCGACTTGTAGGGATGTAGCTGGGGTAGCAAATCCTGTACAAGTTCTGGATTGATTGGGAGTTTGTCATTCTCGCAGCCATGGTTCTCTAACCCAGGGCTATGGGGGCCCCAAGTCCACCTTTGGTGTTGAAGACTGAGGTGAAGAAAGCACTAAATGTCTCAGCTTTTGTCTACGTCCCTCTTAAGAAAGTGATCATGCTCATCAAGTAATGGGCCAACATTATTTCTAGTTTGCCTTTTGCCATTAATATATTTTTTAAAGCCTTTTTTATTGTCCTTCACAGTACTGACCAGTTTCAATTCTAATTGAGCTTTGGCAGCACTGATTTCCTCCCTACAGTGGCGAGCAGCATCTCTGTAGGCCTCCCACGTTGTCTGACTTCGTTTCCACTGACCATGTGATTTTCTTTTTTGCTGTATTTCAAGAAGAAGATCCCTGCTCAACCAAGCTGGCTTTTTGTCTTGTCTGATACATTTTCAGCATTTTGGAATTTTCTGGTCCTGTGCTTTTTGTAGGTGGTACTTAAAAAACGACCAACACTGATGGACCCCAATGCCTTCAAAAGCTTCTTCCCAGGGAATCTTATTAAGTAGTTCTCTGAGCAGCCTGAAATCTGCTCTCCTCATATCTAGTGTTAAGGTCTTGCTGGCACTTTTCCTTCTATTAGCAAAGATTTTGAACCTGACTGCTTCGTGGCTGCTGTGGCCAAGGGAGCTACTGGCCTAGGAAGGCACCTTTCCTGGTGAGTTCCCTTAGTATCTGCACCAAGAAGTTATCTTCCAGATGCTTTAAGAATCTTCTGGACCTGTTGGTGCCAGCTGTGTGATATTCCCACTTGACATCTGGCAAGCTGAAGTCCCCCATAAGGACAAGGGCAGATGACCTGGAGGCTTCACTTAGTTCCTTAAAGAACAACTCATCAGTGTCATCATCCTGGCTGGGTGGCCTATAGTAGACGCCCACAACGACATCCGCTTTATTTGTCTGACCCTTAATCCTTACCCAGAGGCTCTCAACTTTGCCATGAGGTGTCACACGCCCTGGGAAGCTGTAGCCTTTTTTAGGTCTGGATTACCCCACTACCAGCTGATCTGGGGAAGAAAGTGCCTAGTTTCATGTCACAAATGGCATGGTTCTCCAAGGGCTCTTCTCTTCCAAATATGCTTGTCCTACCTAGCAGGGTACTTGAGACCAAGCGTGCATTTCCTCTGATGTTGCATGGGGTGATCTTACAGTGCAGTCTTTCTCACTGGTGCCATGATAAAGACTGCTCTATCCCTGTCTACCTCATTTCACAAGATTTCAAGGAACTTTTTATCTGTCAGACCATTGTCAAAGCTGGCTAAGATTGGTCAAGAGACTGAAAAGCTCTGAAGTGCAACTGACTGACAGGCAGCATGATCGTTTGTACTTTGTGTCCTAGGAAACCATGCTAAACCCCAGCACGTTCAGGCACTGCCTCCGAACCTCACAGACTGCCTCAGGAGTAGTCCAGAGATTCCTTTCTATGTGACAACTCATTGGTACCTCCTCAGTCTGATTTTCAGCAACCAAAAAAACCAGACAGCTTTGGGTTTCAAGGTAGCAGAGAGTGGCTGTTCAGGCTTACAGTGTTGCCCCAAACATTGTAGTGCCCAAGACACCTTCTTAAAATTCATGGTATTGCAGAAAGGTTTAAAAAAAGCCACTTAGCTGAGCTGAGGCTCTTCTTGACCAGAGAAGGAGATCTGCAGATATTAGTGTTAGTAAGCCTTGTGTTTCCCATGCACTGGAGACAGAGTTGTCGTTTCTCTGAGGTACATGCACAGGGCAATGTCCCAGACCTTGTGGTATAGGGTAGAAAGGAGTCACAATGACAGGATGTATCTGACGAAGGTAACTTCTCATGAGGCTTTTTTGAGCCCAAAGTCCCAGTAAATGTCTCCTCACTGCAAGCCAAAGCCTCAGCACCCCTCCCACACCACAGCCCCATGCAGGAAGGACCACAGGACAGCTGTCTATAGGGCCCTGAAAGAAGAGAGGGGCCATGCCATTGCACTCCATGCAGATGGAGAATGACTGAAACAGTGGCGACTCAAATATTCAAGGCCTGCATGCAAAGGCTGCAAAACCCATGGGGATAGTCAGGCTGGTTTTGTGGATGGACGTGGTCATGAATACAAGGGGCGTGCTGAATTATATCTGCAGGCTGCATCATCTCTCGTGGAGCAAAACTTTTGTTCTTACCACCTTTAGACTGCGCATAGGAGAAAGTGAAGATTATACAGACCAATGATGCAAACAGAATTTACTCTGTGCAATTAATTATGCCACAGGGATGTGCATGTGGCTGCAAGCACCTGAAAAACAACTGAGTAGATATTGATTTAGGAACCTTCTGTAAGGCTACTGGTTTTTTGAACTGTTGAAGCTGAGGGGCAGGTATGCACACAAACAGCGGTATATTTAACTTACTGCTGATTACAGAATCACATAAACATACCAGTTTGACAGCTACATTTATAAATTGGGCCACTGTCCAGAGCTAAGACTCATGGCTCCACATACATCTTGCTCACTGGCATCTTTATGCAGGCAAAAGTTCATATAAAGAAAGATGGAAAACAAATAGGAAAAATCAGGGTGAAATGACTGTGAGGCAGCAGGAAGTTAATTTTGGTGCTGCAGATACAAAATCTGATGTATAAATGTATCTTTATGTACATATTAGGCTTAGTGTCACAGTGATACAGCTGATTTGAAATTCTGACTTCTAAATGTATTAAAGTCTAAGAAGTTTTAAAGCAGAAAGGAAGAAACAAATTGTTTGTTCTAGGATATAACAACCTTAACATGGAGGTTTGTGTCAACTTAAAGAATATGAACTACGTATTTTAACCCAGAACATGAAGGAAAAATTGAATACTTCTGAGGACAGTGAGAATATTCAAAGTATTTCTCATTTCTAGAGAAATTCTATCCTACAGCTTTTTCCTGGCCATATAGAATTAGAGTGAATTGAGAGCTGTGTACCTATTCCCTTCTGGCTGTTCCAAAATCACAATCCAGATGTCTTAATCACTAATATTTTCCCAGACCTGCTGATCTGAATGAGACCTTAAAACTTGAGTGAAGACAACGAGATAAAACCAAATCAGGTTACACTGTTGTGACACTAATATAATTCCTTTGTGGGGAGGGGATTAGAGTCCTTTAATGCCCTGATTTTATAGGTTTTTGCATATACAGCAACAGTTTAGCTGCAGACATCTGGACTCTCCTTGTTAAATGAATAAGGGCTTTCTTAATGCAGAGGATTCTCAAAGGAAATAAGAAGTTCACTAGTGGGTGAATAAAACATGGAATAAATTTGCAACACTCAGGAGGTAAAGAAAAGCGCTGCATAAAATTAAAAATAAAAATATGTGAAGTTCTTGATAAAAAAAAATAACAGAATGTAACACATGTCAAAGGCTATGCAGCCATGAGTAATGACAAAAGGTGATATTGAACATTGCAGAACCCTGATTAGTTTTGTAATAATGTATAAATCTGTGAATGTATAACTCCAAAAAGAAGATTTAAATGTCCTTCTCTAAGCAGCTTACCAGAGCTCCATTTTTTAAATCTTCGTTATTTTTTCTTGCTAATTTTTCACCAGATTCTCTTACTATCTCCTGTGCACTCTCGTTATGAGGTGCTAAAAGGATTAGGAGCACAGGGATTTCAAGATGAGTTAATCTTTTCTACCCATTCTTGTTCCAGGAAACAAAAGCTTCATAGCTAACTTAAAATAAAGTCAAAATGGAATAACATAGGTCATCCTTTTAAAAACACTTGGGGACTGAATGCAGGAAAACAACTCTCTCTACCGCTGCTGACTTGTAGCTACTCTAGGATAGATAAAAACAAATCAGAGGTATGGCAGGTTCACCACTTCAGAAAAAAATGCTGCCTTCATTTCAGAATTCTTTTGAGATCACAGTACCCACCAGCACCAGCTGGTTGCTTGACCAAGAACGTCAGAAAGCAAAATAA
Source organism: Pampusana beccarii (assembly GCA_013399365.1). Classification (NCBI taxonomy): domain Eukaryota; kingdom Metazoa; phylum Chordata; class Aves; order Columbiformes; family Columbidae; genus Pampusana; species Pampusana beccarii. The sequence goes on along the minus strand of VWYH01005543.1, from coordinate 274,915 downwards.
TTTCATTCTTGAAGAGTAAAATTTAAATCCCAGATAACCTTATTCTAAAGTGTGATGCCACTTGCACATCTCTAATTGCTGTGATCCTATGATCTAGAAGAAACAGTTCCACTTATACCTGACCTCATAGCAAGACACATCATTTCCCACAGTGCACAGCAATGACTCTCTTGGTGCACATGTGGGTTGAAGGGCTGCTCCACATCTGTCTGTATCTGGCTCTTACAGCATGTGTGCTGGACTGCCGTCACCTTACATGTGCACCATGGACCAAATGCTTGACAATGGGGTAGTGACCCTGGACGGAAGAACTGCACAGCACCTTTGAAATTTTCTGCTGATTACTGGATTCATAAAATCAGGCTTGCAAACTGGTATTGGATTTATGACACACACCATCTCCACAATCCCATCATCATTCCACAGACTGTCAGTCCATTTGCTCTCTGCAAAAATGATCCAGATCTGGCATTTGTGAAGTACAAAGAGCAGTAGAGTGCAACAGACTGGATTAACATGGAAAATCAGGAGTTAAAGGGACATCTAATTCCATCTACATCTTGGATGGGAAGTATCAAGATAACAGAGCCAAACTCCCGTCAGCAGGTCCAGGTGGTGTAACAAAGGCAGCAGACACAGATGCAGCTTGGGCTGTTCAGGCTGGGCATTGGAAAAACTTTTTCCCAGCATGGTGGTCATTGGTGAGATCCCCAGTCGTTGGTGAGATGGGGGATCGCTGTCCTTGGAGGGTTTCAAAACTCACTCAGGCAAAACCACAGCTGCCCTGATCTAGCACTTGGCGAGAATCCTGCTCCAGGCAGGTCCTTTCTGACCAGCACTTCTGTGAGTATGTAATTCTGTGAATAATTGTCCATTCCAAAAATAACATCTGTATCACTTCATCCAAAGCCACCTAACATCACGTATTGGGTTTATGTGGCAAGGTTTTGGTAGCGGCAGGGGGAATGCAGTGTGGCTTCTGTAAGAAGTCAGAAACTGCCCTCATGTCGGTCAGAGCCGTTTCCAGCCAGCTCCAAGACAAACCAGCTTCTGGCCAGAGCTGAGCCCATCAGTGGTGCTGGTAGCACCTCTGTGATAATATATTTAACACAGGGTGAAAAGTGCTGAACAACAGCAGCTAGGAAAGAGGAGTGAGAAAACATGAGAGAAACAGCCTTGTGGACATCAAGGTCAGAGAAGAAGGACAGGGAGGAGGTGTTCCAAGATTCGGAGCAGACATTCCCCTGCAGGCCATGGAAGTCCACAGTGGAGCAAATACCCATCCTACTGCCTATGGTGGACCCCATGCCAGAGCAGGTGAATGTGCCCTGAAGGAAGCTGTGACCCCATGGAGGGCCCACACTGGAGCAGGTGTCCAGCAGGACCTGTGACCCCACTGGGGACCCATGCTGGAGCAGTCTTTTCCTGAAGGACTGCACCCCATGGAAAGAACCCATGCTGGCACAACCCATGCTGGAAGAGTTTGTGAAGAACTGCAGCCCGTGGTAAGGACCCACATTGGAGAGGTCATGAACGACTGCATCCCACAGGTTACATACAGGAGCAGGGGACCCCATGCTGGAGCAGGGGAATAGCATGAGGAGGAAGGAGTGACAGGGATGACATGTTATAAACTGACTGCAAACCCCATTCCCCATTCCCCTGCTCCACTCGGGAGGGAGGAGTGGGGTGAAGCTGCTTTAGATTTGTTCTTACTTCTCATTATCCTACTCTGCTTAATTGGCAATAAATTTTCCCCAAGTTGAGCCTGTTTTGCCCATGATGGTAATTGGTAAGTGATCTCTCTGTCCTCTATTGACCCATGAGCTTTGCATCCCTGTCCTTTTTACTCCTTCCGTCCTGTTGAGGAGGGGGAACGATAGAGCAGCTTGGTGGGCACCTGGCAGCAAGCCAAGGTCAACCTACCACACACCATTAAGTGTCACTTAAGCAATGATCAGAGTTCAGTTTAATTTACAATTTATTTCCTTGATGGCCAAGCCAGTGGGAACCAGTTTTTTGTCTGGCTTGACTAATACCTAGAATCAGCAATTAGTAAGACAATAAGCTAATAAGAACAAGGTTCACAGATGTTAGGTTTTAGGCACTTACTAGGCGTTAAGTCACAAGAATGGTATTTGTTAAGATAAACAGGAGAGGGATAGGAGACAATGCCCTTGCTTTCGGAAGATAAGGTGGTGAGACCAGCACAAGCAGGTTACAAGCTGAATAAGAAAGGAACGTAATGCATATGCAAAGGATTTCTTTGAAATGTAATGAATATGTGTGATCTGTGTGGATACAACCTGTGTCTGGGATTTGTTCAGGACTCCCACTAGGAGGAGCAATCCCTGTGGGTGTGCCAGCACGCCAATAAAGGATGCTTGCTTTAAAAACCTTAAACCCTGGTTTTAGAAGTTTCTTCAACTAGCTGATTTTAGGGTATTAGACTAACTTGGTCCTTTCCTACCTTACAATTTGCTAGGCCCTTGGTTGTGTCTGTACAACTACTCTTGGGAAACTCCTTGCCTGCAAACAAGCTGGAGGCAGGTGAAAGCACCTTTAGCACTGGAGAAAATGTCGCACACTGTACCCTCAGAACAGATACCTTCAACCTGAGCTTCTCTTGGAAGTTGTTGCTTTTCTTTACAGTTCTGAAGAAGAGTTTGTGCACTCAAAACTGGGCCTGTGTCTTCTGAGAATGTTAGCTAGTCTGATAGAATATATTTCCTTCACCTATAAAAATTGACCTACTCTCTTCAACAACCTCTTCCTGTCTCTCTAAAGGCTTGTCCATCCTAGAATATCTTCAACAAGTTAACCAACAGTTCAGAGACAAAAAAAAATAAAAAAGCATGGCATTGCAATTATCTTCCAGTCTTCCAGTCTGATCAAAGAACAAGAAGAATTTTTTTTTTTCCTTTCTATCTAAAGGCTACATGATTTAATCTGATGACTTCTTGCTGAATTAAAGCACGTCACTTCACAAGATATCTGATCCAAGATTTCAAGTGATGGAGACCTTCACGGTATCACAGAATCACAGAATGTTAGGGATTGGAAGGAACCTCAAAAGATCATCTAGTCCAATCCCCCTGCCGGAGCAGGAACACCTAGATGAGGTTAGACAAGAAGGCATCCAGGCAAGTTTTGAATGTCTCCAGAGAAGGAGACTCCACAACCTCCCTGGGCAGCCCGTTCCAGTGCTCTGTCACCCTCACTGAGAAAAAGTTTCTTCTAAAATTTAAGTGGAACCTCTTGTGTTCCAGCTTGATTCCATTACCCCTTGTCCTATCATCGGTTGCCACTGAGAAGAGCCTGGCTCCATCCTCCTGACACTTTCCCTTTATGTATTTATAAACACTGATAAGATCACCCCTTAGTTTCCTCTTCTCCAAACTGAAGAGACCCAGCTCCCTCAGTCTCTCCTCACACGGGAGATGCTCCACTCCCTTAATCATCTTAGTTGCCCTACGCTGGACTCTCTCCAGCAGTTCCCTGTCCTTCTTGAACTGAGGGGCCCAGATCTGGACACAATATTCCAGATACGGTCTCACCAGGGCAGAGTAGAGGGGAAGGAGAACCTCTCTCGATCTACTAACCACCCCCCTTCTAATACACCCCAGGATGCCATTGGCCTTCCTGGCCACAAGGGCACAGTGCTGGCTCATGGTCATCCTGCTGTCCACCAGGACCCCCAGGTCCCTTTCCCCTACACTGCTCTCTAACAGGTCGCTCCCCAACCTATACTGGAACCTGGGGTTGTTCTGCCCAGATGTAGGGCCCTACACTTTCCCTTGTTGACCTTCCCCATTTCTAAGAAAGTCACTGCAATATCTAGTTTTCCACCTCAGAAAAAAAGATGCTAATTTATTGCACTCTCTTCTGTGAGTTGAACAGATTCATGTTGCTAGATGCTTCCCACATCTGTAAGCTTTTACAGCCCCCAGATCTAAAAAGTGAAGGCAAAACCAGTTTGTAATTAGGCAAACTAAAGTCTCTCAACTATTATCTTTTTGAACTGCACGTGGCCATATCACGAAGACTTTCACATCAGGACAACATACTACGTTTTCTGGCTTCATCTTTATTGTGTGCTGAGATTAATGTATAGATAAGAGAAGAGGTGCGGAGGGAATCTGAAAACACCTTTTTTCATGTATGGCTTCTGGCCATAATCTCTGAGAGCTTTTAGCACAGCCTGGAGCAGAAGAAAGCAGAGCTGATTTAATCATGGCAGTGCTGGGTGGCATAAGCAGAGAGTTTGCCATCTGATAAGAATTAAGTCCATTATTAATTAGCACATAAATCCCTTGAAAGTTTTTTTTTTTCATCAATAATTCACTCAGCTTCCATAGATTCAGATTGTCTGTCTCACCATGGGATTGCAGACTTTCTCCCTTTGTCTACCCCTGCCTTAATTCGTTCATTTCTTTCTTTCTTTCTTTCTTTCTTTCTTTCTTTCTTTCTTTCTTTCTTCCTTTCTTTCTTTCTTTCTTTCTTTCTTTCTTTCTCTTTCTTTCTCTCTTTCTTTCTCTCTTTCTCTCTTTCTCTCTTTTTCTCTCTCTTTCTCTCTTTCTCTCTTTCTCTCTTTCTCTCTCCCTGAAATTTGCTTCTCATACTGGAGGGCTCAGCTGCCCTCCATAAGTAGTCAGGAAGGTACCACCAAATATCAAGTCACACTGGGAGCAAAGTGGGTAGCAGTGACGAGGCTCGGGTGGAAGAGCGATGTGTGCACCATCAAAGCTGAGATAAGGCAGCGAAGTGGAAGACAGCAGAGGTGGCATCTTCAATACTTCACTCCCTACCTGACAGCACTGACTGTTAGTCAAAAAGATGACAATTGAGCTTTATTTCTGAAATTGGTTTGGAACCTCCCCATCACATTCATGAATATACGGTCAGAGAGGGATAACAACAGCACACAAACTTGAGTAGTACACATCAAAATGGAACAAGATGTGTAATGTTGATTGGGATAGAGCAAAGGGGATTGAGAGAGAATAACAGAGAACTACAAGACCCATAAATAATCTTTGCCAAAACAGTTTCAATCTGCCAAGCAGAGGAAGACTTGCACATCCAAATGAAGGTTTTAAATGGATGGATGGGATTGAAAGGGCAAATACTGGAAGCAAAGAGATCTGGGCCAACTAAGACTTGCAGAGCTCTGCATAAGGATACCTGTGTGTTCACAGCTCCTACTCTGAGGTTTTATTGGCTGCAGAAACACTAAGAAAATACCCATCACTTGGAGACAGCTGAAACAGATTATAAGATGAAGCAAGAGTTTGCAATGGGCCACTATAGGTGTATAGCCTGGAAAAAGAAGACCACAGCAGTACCACCTGATTTGGGAAGCCCTTCAGCATGCCGCAAAGCGTGAGTAGGCCTTTCTTCTAAAGGGAAATGGAGCATCTATTATAGGTGAACTGGTAACAAACAATACCTTGGGAAGATATATTTTGGGAGATTACTGGAAAATTAAGGGAAAGAATATATTGAACATTTGGTCCAGCCAACAGTCTGACTTCTGTGGGACTTAGGCAGTGGAGCAGTGTTTTGAGACAAGTGAGCTTTCAACAGGTTCCACTCAGAGTTGAGAAAGCTTCACTTATCCACAGACTGAGACTCTGGGAAGGATCCCCTTGGTCTAGGACAGAAACACCTCAATTGTGTTGGTGTCCTCTTCCTCTAGAAGTCACAGGAGTAGAAAAATAGGCTGTCCTTGTGACTCAGAGGTTGAGGCAAAAGTCTCCTGACCTTGCCAAACTTGCACAGATATATCCAANTTAAAATTAAAATTAAAATTAAAGAAAGATATCTGCTAATTCCAAGGGTAGAAATTCTGGAAAGGTGTGTTTCTCTTCTTTGATAGGCTCAGTGAGCTGAGAATAAAATTACAATGGCAGTTAACATATCTGCGATGTGTGCAAGGAGGTCACAGCTTAGGAAGGCCTCACCAGCCTGTGAGACCAGGAGTGGTAGCAAGGATGTCAGTAGTGACCAAAGAGAAATCTGGGCTTGGCTCATGTTCTGCAGCAGCCACTCAGGAGCAACATCTGCACATCCAAGGGCTGTGGAATACCAGATTTAAAAATACATCAAGATGTCAAAAGAAAAATCCCAAATAGAGGGGTGATAAGTTTAAGCTTGCCTGCCCACTTGGTCTTCACAGGCGCTGTCCGTGTCTGTGAGACACTGTACACTATAGGTAACATAATGTTGTTGCTGCTTGGCAAGGCTGTGACACCCATGAGCACAGAGAAGACTCATGTTACTCTGCACTAGCCTGAGCAGCTCTTGGTCCTCAAGGAGGTGCCTACCATCTTTCTGGCCCTGGGACTCCTCAACTGATGGCCCAAAGGTCCTGCCATGGCTTGAAAAGCCCTGTCATCCTGTATCAAACAGGGCATGGCATTTCACTCAGCCTTCTTAATGCAGAGGAGACATCCCCTCCCCATGGACCAGACAAGCAGTGGCCCCACCTAGGGAAACTGGAGAGTTTCTTTGAAAAGGATATCTTCTCTGACTCCAAGGAGTGGCTCTTCCAGGGGCTGTGCTCAGCTGGCACAGAGCTCCAGCTCTAGTGATTCTCTCACCACACAGCTTTACTTTGCCTCCAACTCAGTTAACCAGAGCAGCAACAGCATCTGCCCATGAAATGTGCTCAGAGCGTCTGGCTGTAAGAGTACACTGTGCTGTGAAGCAAGGGGTCCCAGGGTGAAAACACTCAGCTGCTTATGGCTGAGAGAATCCATCACTATTTTTTCCCTGGCTTATTCGGCCTGCTGCAGACAGAAGATTTCTTGTTTAAATTCTGACCTGACAAAGTCACTTTGAGAGTTGTTTATCAAAAGGGATTTTTTTCAGGGGGAATTTATTTTGTAGTGACAGGAAGATGCCATTGCACGCCCAGCCAAATTCGTTTGGAAAGGCTCATTTGCTATAAACCAACGCATCTTTTTCTCTTACCATAGGCAGAAAAGTCTGTTCTAGAAGTAAACTGGAGCTTTTTCTCTCTTTTGCACTACAGCTACTGTCCTGACAGCCATGCCTAAGCTCATTAGCCAGACACTCTGAATTTCGGGGCAGAAAGAAAAGCCATAAGAGAAGCCAGAAGAAGTCTAAGCTGCAGCACAGTAAAATCCATACATTTTTAGGGATCACCGATAAATCAAGGACCAAAATTCAGGAGAGGTGTATGTGGAACTTTACCTCCTTGTCCTGCAAAGCATTTTGCCACTCTTACAGGAAGATTTGGTAGCTATAGATCCCTCTTAAAGAGTTCTTTCTAATGTATAAACCTCTCCATTTGCTGATAATGAACAGCTGCTACATTATTTCTGTAGTAGTGCCAGGTAAACCTGCTGAAGGTGATGCTGTATACTGGAGCAGGAATCCCCTCATTTTAAGGAGCTTGTAAATAACTAGGGAGATGCATGAAGTAGCATCATTCCCAGGTTCCCTGCTTTGTGCTCTGCATGTGAATGTGTGTATATGTGAATATATATCTACACATGTGTGTGTGCATGCTCTTATCAACTGCTGTGCTCCAAGTGAGCAAGGATCAATAGCAATGAAAGACTCTAGGCAGGGTTCACATGAAGTGCCCTGGTACTGGAAGAGGCCATTTGTGCTCAACACAGGAGGATGGGATTGATTTTCCTCATGGGATGTTTCACAGTGGAGGTGTATTTCCCAGGGGACTACGGCAGCCATCCACAACTTCACTGCACAGCACAGGGCATGTACATCAAAATCCTACCAGAAGCTTAGCTTCTAGTACCATCATGTTGAAATCTGCCCGTGCTCAAAGGAAGATGTACACTGCGGAAGCTGGAGTCAGCCTTTTTGGTTGTCAGCAAAGGGCCTTTTTCTGTAAATGTTTTGAAAGAATATGTGGTACAGAGCCCCAGATGGCAAACTAGTTGTGTTTCTCTGTTCAACCTTCACCATGCCCCAGCAACTGTTTAAGGCTGGTGCGAAAACAGACCCAGAACTGTTGTATGCAGCTTCCATGGATAAGTTAATGGTACCTACAGGTAGTTTGCAATGCTCTGTAACAGGGAGGTGTCCTGTGAGCATTTTTTCAATGAAAAAAGTGAGGTTTAGAGGCGAACATGCTCATCAACAGAGCATTCATATGCACATATAAGCATATATCTAAGATGGACAGGGATGTCCTGGGTTGAGGCAATCCTGGTATCAACAGAGGCTGATGAAGGGATTGAGAGCAGCCCTGCGGAGGGTACTGGTGGATGAAAGATTGGACATGAGCCAGCAATGTGTGCTTGCAGCCTAGAAGGCCAATCATATCTTGGGCTGCGTCAAAAGGAGCGTGGCCAGCAGGTAGAGGGAGGTGATTCTGCCCCTCTGCTCTGCTCTGGTGAGACCCCACCTGGAGTCCTGTGTCCAGCTCTGGAGCCCTCAGTACAGGAAAGACATGGACCTGTTGGAGAGGGGCCAGAGGAGGCCACAGAAATGATCAGAGGGCTGGAACAGCTCTGCTGTGAGGACAGGCTGAGAGAGTTGGGGTTGTTCAGCCTGGAGAAGAGAAGGCTCTGGGGAGACCTTATTGTGGCCTTTCAGTATTTAAAAGGAGCCTATAAGAAAGGTGGGGACAGACATTTTAGCAGGGCCTGTTGTGATAGGACTACGGGTAATGGTTTTAAACTGAAGCAGGGAGATTCAACCTAGACATGAGGAAGAAATTTTTTACAATGAGGGTGGTGAAACACTGGCCCAGCTTTCCCAGAGAGGTGGTAGATGCCTCATCCCTGGAGACATTCAAGGCCAGGCTGGACAGGGCTCTGAGCAACCTGATCCAGCTGAAGAGGTCCCTGCTCATTGCAGGTGGGTTGGACTAGGTGAACTTTGAAGTTCCCTTCCAACTCGAACTATTCTATGATTCTATGAAGTGGGGAGCAAACCAAGCTGGCAGCTGCTGCGAGATGGGGCAAGCTTTGGTGCAGGGTTGAGACAAGGCTTTCTCTGGCTCCCCTGGTGCTGGATTTTGATCTGGAGGGAGGCACAGCACAGGGAGTCCACCCAGAGCCAGTGGGACAGGAGGTGGGTACAGAGCAAAGACGCTGACGGTGCTGCCCCGTCTCCAGGGCCCAGCAGTTTGGAAATGCCCTGCTCTCTCCGCTGTGGAGTGAAAACATGGGCAGGTGTGAAAACATGGGCAGGAGTGTCGTGGGCAACTTAGGAGAACAGGACTGATGCACCGACATGCCCTGTTGCGTGCAGATTTAGCTACCAGCCCTGCAACCACGGAAAAGCAAAACATCTATTATGCTGGGTTGTACAGGCCAACCCCACCAGCTGCACTTGTCTAAGTGCACATGCACTACCCTAGGCACTTTGCTAAACAGCCAGAACATAGAGATGGAGTTCCTCTGGAATTGCTAACAGATTTGCACAAAACCAAGGGCCTCACTGTGAAAATACTTTAGGACTTGCTAATTGGTTATGCGCCATCTCCTTCCCACTGCGCCTCACTCAGGCGGTGACTCTGCCACAGAGATCCTGGTGTTTTCCTTCATCAGTTTTGTGGCAGGCCTGCAAATGTTGAGAAGGTTTTCTGCACAACCACTCCCCAGTGAATTATAGACAATAAGCCTCAACTGTTCATTCTAATGCAGCTTAGATGGAAAGATGGAAAAAAGCAGAGATCATTTTTCTTCCTTCTGTCTCCTAGGGACTAAACCATAAATATACATTAGGCACATACCTATAATTTCTCTCTTTACAAGCTAAATGTTCCTTGTAGGAACTAATTTTAAAAAACAACTCTTTTTTTTCCCTAGATTCTTTTTTGTTGTTTCTCATTACAGAATAGACGGACTAACTGCTATTCTCACTGTTCCGCTTAATTATGTGTCTAACTTTAAAACTTGGTAGTACTCATGTCCTGTTGTTTCGTCTGGTGCCAGTTAACTGCTAAAATAATGATTTAGAGTGTGTTTTACTTCTTAGAGTTTACTGTCTTCCGTAAAACATTATCTCTAGAGATAAGCCCTAAAACACTTTTCTCTCCCAGTTTTGTCTTCTGCTTGTGACTAGGGGCGCTGCAGCAAGGCCACATGTCTCACATGGATTTGCAGGGCATCTCCTTAGACATGCATGACTCATGCAGAGTGAAGTCACCTCATCAGATGGACTCTGCAGCACTGATCAGGAGTGAAAAAGTGTTTTAAAAATATAATTTCTGGAGTGATTTTTGCAAACCCCAGCTGCTTTGGAAATTGAAGGGTTTGGAAAAACTACCTCCATGACTCATGGGTCTTCAAGTCTAGATACCTTCATTCTTTCAGTCTGCAGACGAGATGCCAGGATGAAGTAATGTGTCCTTCTATCTGATATGTATCTGGGAGAGCTTGTTTACTCCAAGAAAAGAGAATGGCTACATGAAAAAACTGTGCTGAAGTTCCCACAGAAATTCCCATGAGCTATTCCACATGGGCAGGTTTAGGTTGGGGGTCTTTTAGAAAAAATAAAATTTTGCACAGAGCAAAGTGCTAGAAATCAGTCACTGGAACCAAAATGTCAGAGGAAACACAGGAGGTAGGAGAAAATGAAGTGGACCAGAGCTGATACTGCTATCTCCTCTGCCTTACCACACTAAAAATGTCACCGGTTTGATCGACAGGTAAAATAACTGCCCTGCTGTACAGCAATTTTGAACTACTGTCACAAGCCCAGTGCAAAAATACTGCTGACAAACATGCTGGCGGGACAGTAAGGAAATACAGAAACTCATTGAAGTTACTCATTGAAGATACAGGGAAACCAGCCCATATGGTCACATGACACACTGCACAGGGCTATGTCTAGGTAATTTGTTAAGGGTCTGGGTCTTTATAGCAATTTAAACCTGCTTAGCTTGGATTCACATAGTGCTGAGTGTTTGCTTCATTTCTGTGCTGATGCAGAGCCAAAGATATAGAAGTCAGAGGGGAAGTCTGCATGTTCCAGTGAATTCTGGGAACTGCACCCTAAGATTTTTTAAAGTGATGGAAGAATGTTGTGCCTGTTTTCGGTTTGGACAGATCATTGAAAAGTGAATCAAGAGACAACTGATGGAAGAGATAGTCTCTATATAGTCAACTAGCCAATACATCATGCATCACTGAATGGAGAAAATTTACGTAGTTTATATTATTAATATATTAATGCCTTATTACCATATTACAAACCTTTGTGCAATTTGTTTTCTTTAAAGTCAAGTATGAGGGAGGTGTATAGGATACTTTAGTTAAGGAAGGTTTTAAAGGAGATATATGACAAGAAGTACATGCACAAATATGTGTCCATTGAAATATTTCTCTCTGTGTAGGCACATAGGAAACACATTTGCTTTAATCTCTGAAGAGAGTAGAAAAGTGACCTGATGCCTATGTATTTTTACCTGTCTGCTGCCAGTACACATGTCAAACCCTGCAATATGATAGCTATTCTGGGAAGTGCCATTATGATAACTTATCATAGAGCTTCTCTTCTTCATTTCCGAAGATTTGGGCGTGCAAATGATCGGCTGTATCATCTCTAAGGGGTAAGTTATTATGTTTTAGGTTTTTTTCCCCCCATGATATGCTATTATAGCAGAGGACATTACTGAATCAGCTGGAACAAGACCCCACTATTGTTGCCGGGTTTGTTCACAGAGGCAAATAGGCATGCAGGTCCATCTGTGGTTGTTCTTAACTCCAGATGGATTTTTTTTTCTGAGGGAAAGATGTGTTTTATTCCTAAATCTAGGCACACGAAGCTGTGGACTCCTTCCTGCTCACAAGAAGTTGCTCAACCAAGATCCTGGAAGCAAGCTGGTAGCAAAAGATGTTGGCTTCTTATTGGATCAGCACTTGGGATAAGGAAAGACAGAAGAGGTAATTGGGAAAATGGATCCTCATCTGCAGGCTAGAGAGAGAGAAAAATGCACTTCATGTGCAGTCATTCTCATTACAGGCCCTTTTCTCTTGTCTCTGTGACAGCTTCCAAGCTGGAATTTTTATCCAGAAGATGATCACCAGGGAAATGTGTCCAATAGAGTTAACAAGAACTGAAACTGCCTATAATGTCAAACACTTTATATTCCAGTAGTATTGTTTCCCTGGTATATGTGTTCACTTGACACACATGCCTTCTCTTGCCAGATAGAAGCAGCACAGTGTTGCATATGTATCGCTCTGAAATACAACAAACAAATGAAGTTACTTTAGAAAAAGTTCTGTGCTATGCCTGAATTAAAATATTGCTGATGTACAGTGTGTGCAGCAAGCATGGGCTAATGAGCTGGGCTGCGAGTTATGAGACTTCACTTGTAGTTGCTAATGTAAATAAAAGATTCGCGTTAGCAGCTTTTCTGCCCCTCTATCTTCTTGCTTTATTTAGGTCATACCATTTTCAGAACCACGGATACCTGTTACCAAACCTGTACCGCAGTGGGGTCCTGGAGCAGTCAGATGACTACTAAAAAGGAATAAATCATTAGTGGTACGATGTCTTTGGTGAAGTATACCTCAGCTTAAACATTTCCCATTTGGGTCGTTGTGGCAGCTAACCTTCCCCCTTCATTACTCAGCTAGACTCTGGATTGACTGGCAGGTGACCTGCATCCATCACTGCAGGTGTTCAGCACAACGTGGGAAAGCAGTGTAGGTCCGTGAGGCTGTGTACAAGTGGCAGAGCAGCTGAGCAAGTGCTGACACTTGCCAGATTGTTTCTCAGAAAGATGGGGGCCAGGGCTAAGAGTCTTGTCAGATAGCCCTGTGTCAGTGCTGAGGTACCTAGGGGGCTCAGGTGTTGCCCCAGGAGAGCACAGCAGTCAGACCACAGCTCTGCTGTGCAGGCTTCGGAAGAGAAGCATCCATGGATGAAAAAGCTGTCAGCAGGAGGATCTCTGTCTGGGGTTTTGCAGACTTTGAGCTGACCAACTCTCCAAGGGGGAATTTCAGTGTTTCATTTACCTCATTTCCCAAGAAACCTCTAAAAAGAGAGAAAATGAGAGACAGAGAGAAGCAGCCAAAGCTTTTGACTGGCACCTATTCCCTCTGCTTCGGACCTTGTAAAATTACTGAAGGTCCTGGCACAACTGGACTCTTATATATCCCATAAAGCTGAGTGCATTTAATTTATGTCACACTTTTGAATACACTTGCATGCACAATGAGCCGTGCTGTCTGCCAGTGGAGGAAATGGAATAAAAGCAGAGCTGGCCAGAATGCCATAAGGGCTGTTCCAAGACCTAGTAAAGTCTGGCTGCATTTTCAGAAGGTTATTCAATCTCCCCACTGTTTTATGTTAAAAGGATAATGGTCACAGACAAAAAACGCCGACACTTGTCAGGTAATGATCAACTGGAGTGTCTTGTCAGGTCTGGCTGTAAAGTAAGATATGGCTCCCAGGAGCAGAAGCCCACAAAGGTCTCACCTGCTCCTTCTGTGGGGCTCTAGTATGCTCCAGCCACCCCTTCGATGGAACTGCTGCCAGCTGTCAGTCAGATGAGAGTTCAGGACGCTGCAGGCTGCACTTGAAAAGTGCCCATTGCTGTTCACAAGCATGGGAAAGTCTTTGTGTCCCTTTCAGGCCAACATGGAGAAGCTATGGCTCCTTTGAATGGCTGGGTTGACCAACAGCCTTTAGATTTGGGTATAGTGCAAAGACTGCTTCCATCAGTATCTCACACACTTTGCTGCTGCCAGGCAGCAGACATGGCTGCATCCCAGAGGAGGGAAGCTTCACAGTCTCCTGAGCTTTGCAATATTTACCTTTAGACTGCTACTGTCCCCTGTTTACTGGCAGAACATGCTTATACACTAGATACCCAGTGGTATTTACAGACTGAAAGGTACAGAAAGATCTACCGGGACTACTGAAGAAAAATGCATCCTTCGTAGTTAATTTCCCTTCTGGCATCACATGTACTGATTGAATCCTGCGCCACGGCCTCCTTTCACATGTGATTGTCGCTCTCACACTAAGACAGCAACATGCCACATTAAACTAACTAAATTACTCAGAACTTTTTCAACTAAGTGAAGAGAGATTTACATCCTCCTTTTCTCCTGCATTTACCACAGTGATAAGCAAAGGCACCCAGCACCCTAAAGGGATATTCCAGATAATATTATAATTCCTCAGCTTTGTAGTTGCACAGTTTCAATTTTGTAGTGACTCTGAGCTGCTCTTCTAGCAGGACACAGAAGGGACCCCAGGCTGGATACAAGCATATTGTGGACGGTAAGAGAGAGCAGGGTTGGAAAGGCTACAGTATTGTTCGTGCTATCAAAGAATGTGGCCCTGCCTGAGACATACCTGATGCCTTGGTCATTGCCCCTCCTTGGGTTGCTTTAACACTCATACTGATTAAAAGGCTAGGTTGGCATGGGCCATCCTGTCTCTGCTGATACACAGTGAAATCCTGAGGTCTACAGCTTCAAAATGACCTTCAAATGCATTTTATGCCAAAGAATAACAGCCAGGATCATTTCTAAGAGAGCCAGTGAAATGGTCAGAGCCATGGAGCAATGTGAAGGGCTTCAAGAGTGCTGGAGTGCTCAAAATGGTGAGATGATGGAGTACAAGGAGCAAAGACAGAAAATACTCTCTACCTTTGATGAAAATGCTGGGCTTAGGAAGTGGTGTGTGTATTGTGTCTCCCAAGGAGATAGGATTTTCTGAAGAAATAGGAGAGAAGGCTGATGCAAAAAGTTAAGGTTATCATCTAATCTCTATATTTGTTTTGGTCCAGGTTAACCCAAGCACACTGATTCTCAAGTTTTGGTGAATGCTTTGCTTTTTCACAGGAGAAAACTCTACTTAGTAGGGCAGACCTGCCTCCCTATGGCGCCAAAACAGAGACTCTGAAGACATCAGTTCCAGGGTATATGCTCTTACTACATACCTGTTTGTTGTGTAATAACTGGGGCAGGGACAGTAGCAAGGGCACATTGGGCATTATAGGTGGTTAACCTTTGCAATTTCTGTTTCCAAAAGTGAGGAGATGGTCAGAGTGGGACAAGAAGGGAGCTTCGTGATAAAACTGCAACCTTCTGCACTGCAGCAAAGGAAAACTGAAGCCTAAATTGTAGGACCCCACAAATCAGAGTCTGGGCTGGGAGGAGAACTTGGGAGATGAGAACTCTTGCCTGCTGTGAGTTTGGGCTTGTATTTCAGTCCTCCTGATCCCAATTTCCCTTTAACACCCAGAAGTCAGCCCAGCCTCCTCCCCATGGGCCCAGCCTACCAGCTATTCTTGTGGTGCTGTTTCCCCTTTTCATTTGCCAATTCCTTCCCCCTGCAGTGAAGTCAGTCTCCCTGCACCACCTTTCTGCTTACCAAATGTCAGAACTCTGATGAGAGACAACACTTATACTTACAGACCTGACACAGCTGTACCAGTTTTAGTACCAGCTCTGAGTAACTAAGCACAAATTAGGGATGAAAATCAGAAGTATGAATACCAGACCAGATGTACCTTCATAGGGAAAGATCGTGTAACCTTTAACTAAAAAAGTCTTCTTGTAAAACATGTCTGTTTTCAGCCTGAAACCTGCAATGTGATACAGAGTCCAGCAGGATCAGGCAAGTGTACCTTCTTTCCACAAAGCCATTGGGCTGAACCACGATTCCTTAAGCAAACAAGCAGATTTCTGGACTTTCAAGGATGTGAAGTGTCACAAGCTTTGGCCAGCATTTGTTTCAGACACTGAAGAGCTCTTCTTTGCTTAGTAAAGACACAAATGCCTGGTTTTTTACTGATTTTGGGCTTCTTAGAGCTCCTGAGCTGATAGTCTGTGTGATATCTAATCAGGCCTGCAAGGCAACAAAATATGTTGTCTTTTTGGTCATGAAAGTTCTTCATAACATCTCCCATAGGCAGTACAATCACCGGTCACCTTCTTAATACCACAGTACAGCTCTAGGGAGGTTTTTGGAGCAAAGCCAGTTTCCACTAGCTAATTCAGGTGGTTCAGTAACCATCAGTGTGTTTTGGATGTGTTTGATAAAGAAGGTCTGAAGGGGTAAGACCTCATTGATCTTGTACAGGGTAAGATGAAGCCAATTTTTGTCCATCCCTATCTGAAACAGTAAAAGACAAAATGGAATAAGGCAAAAAGCTTTTTTTTGGTCAAAATCAGAGGTGCTTCCCACAACTGGCTAGGGAGATTTTCAAAATATGTTTAGAGGTGGCTGTCTGTGCCTCTATGGCAGCATACTGTGCAAGGAAATCTCTCTTTCTCCTCCCTGAGGCAGTTTCTTTAGGAAGAAAGCAGTCAGCAATGATGGTATTAAAGAGATCAGCTTTAGACCTCTGAGTAGAGATGAAAGGGGAGCATTTATTGTCTGCAAGACACTGCTTCTAGTTTTATGCAGAATCAGCCAAGTAGCTCTGCACTAGTTACATTTATTTCAGTGTCTGCAAGACTTTCTTTTTATGCAAAAAGGTTGAACAGTTCCTATTTTCAAAGCAGAGATGAAGTTTCAGGAAGAGAAGCAGACAGCATCAAACACAGCAGAGAATCTAATGTGGATCTTATTTTCATGCTTTTCTTGCTTCAGAAGGAAAAGGATACTGCAAATTCAGAAAATTCCTAAGGACAAGATTTATAACGTCAAGATCCCCCTTCCCCCACCCCCTTCCCAGAAAGTGCAGTAGTTACTTCTGCTCAGATGATGCATCAGCTGTCAGATCAGCTACCTGCAGTTTACAGATGCTTTGCAAGGCAGAACGCTGCAAAGCAGCAGGGACATGTGGTTGTAGCTGGTCCATACTGTTTTGTTTTGCTGTAGATCTGCTGAGCTTTTGCTCTCAGCCAGGTTCCCACAAAGCCAAGGATTAAACGTAGGAGCTTTGATGTTTCCTATTATAAGGGAAAACTGGTGTGTCATGTCCAGTTTTTCTGCTGCAACAATTTCACAGGACAAATTAAACCATTAATCTAAAACACAAGAGGATAACACCATGCTCTGGCATACAAAACAACTACCATGACAGAAAGACATCCTTGTCCACAAAAGGGAGGCTGTTTTTGTATTTCAGGCTTGATCAGAGGTGCTTTCCCAGTGGGACATCCCGCTTAGACCAATTAATATCTGGACTGGCCATGCAGGGGAGCCAAGGCAGTGCTGTTTCAGCTCAGGTGGGAACCAAAAATGCCCGTTGGGTTCAGAGACAGTAGGAGAACAGCTATGGACTTATTTAACTGTGAGGAGAGAGGGAATTTATGCAGTGTGTTGGTTTGACTGAAAGTGAGTTAATTTTCTTCATGCAGTTAGAAACCTTTCTTTTTTGTACCTAGCACAGTTCTTGTTTGGATTTAGTTTGAGAACAAGTAGATAACACCCCAGGACAGAGTTAATGTTTTTAATTGTTGTTGTCTAGGAACCAAGGTCTTTTCTGAGTGCTCTGCCCACAGGTGTGAGGCAGCAAGGAAGTGGATCATGGATGGGGCAGGCCTTGACTGACATCCAGACTGATCAATAAGAATATTCCATGCCATTCGCGTCACACTCTCAATTTAAGAAGAGTCGGGATCTTCCGGCTGAGAGAGAAGACAGAGACACATTTCTGTTTCTGCTTAATTATGATGGAATTCTCTTCGGGAGTTCTTTTAGTTCGTCCTTTTCCCATCCTGCCATTTTGCAGAGGCCTCTGGGCCTTTCTGCCTTTTTCTCTCTTCTCTCTCCAGCATCAGCTGTTCAGGACCAGGTGCTGCTTCCTGAGACTGGCTGCTTGGTGTGGGTGGAGTTTGCAAGAAATTGCATTGAATGTCTTTTATTTTATATTCTATTTTTAACTTAATAGATCTTATTAGCAGTAGTGGTTCTATATTAGTATTATTGTATTCTTCTATTAAACTCTGTTTCTCTCAGTCCACGAGTTTCTCCCTTCCCTTTCGATTCTCTCCACTATCTGGGCAAGCAGCTATCATGGTTTTGAATTGCTAGCTCGGGTTAAACTGCAACATGCAGCTACTTCCTTTTGGTTGGTTGGTTGTTGTTTGTTTTGGGTTTGTTTTGTTTTGTTTTGTTTTGTTGCTTTCTCCCCACCTCACCATTACACTACATTGTACTATAGGCTTTGCAGGATCCAGGTGGTAGTTTTATATTCAATTCTATAAGGACTGACTTTCACTTGAAGATGCAGTTCAAATTTAGCTTTCAGAGCATGTCAAGAGCTGTGATATGGTGCCCACAGCAGGCAATTCCCCTGTGGAGCATCACTCTGGAATGTGGAACCGGGTGTCCTGGTGCAGGAAACACGAAGAAATGGCTCAGTACCCAGAAGTACCCTGTCTTAAGAGTCAAGATGAAAAGGGAGAAAGAACTCAAGGCTGCTATTGCAGGCATTAATTGGGGGAAGCAGTTGACAAGGCACAGACAATTCTTCCAGCTCACACCTTTCAGCTGTAATCAGAACAAAATCCTAAATCAATATTATTGGTCCTCAGAGAGATTCAGTGGCTCTAAATTAACATAACCTTATAAATGACAGGCTTTCCCATTCATCTCAGTCCCTAGCAAGAAACTACCCATTGTGGCTTTATTGCTGCAGTGCCCAGGAGCAATCCCAAAGTTCTAGGTGCTCCTACATGACACGTAAGACAAAACAGTTCTTCCCAGCTGACTCCAAAGTCTTCATACAAAGTAAAAAAATCTTCATTCTTTATACTTATCGAAAGAACAAAACATGAAGGAGTATAGCCCTCTCTGTTGGAGCCTTCCTCATGACACCACCTTCAAGAGCCTCCTTTTTCAGCAATGGAGATGCTTGTTTGCAGAGCTGAAGGGTCAGGGCGGACAAGAGTTGATTTCCATTAAGTACCCTGGCGGCAATAACGGGCATAGTTCTTTCCAGGTTTTTGTGCAGTATGATGTACATGACATCTGCTGCTACAGCGGAGCATACCGTCTTTCTTGCTTCACCCTTCCTCAGTGAGGACTTGCCCTCTGGCATTCTGGTGCTTTCTCAGCCTCCTGAAATACAAACATGACATGATGTTAAGGGTCTTATCATAAAAGAAGCACTTCTTCTCTCCAGGAACAGTGAGGCAAATTGCCAACGGGATAAATGCCATCTCAGTGCCGTTATGTGTGATCTGCAGTGCTCTGGTACTCTTCTGCACTAGCATGCCAGCAAATGATCACCACTGATTCACTGACTATTGGAACCCATAAAATAATGCACAAGCAGCCATTATGATAGTTCCTGGAAACCCTGGTCCCCATTCTGCTGAGCACAGGAAAATCAAGTATCTGCAAGGAGGCAAGTTGGAACTGAAACTTCCATGTCTCAAAGTCACATCTGACAGTCTGTTAAATGGTGGTTTCAGCAAACTCTGAGCACGGAGGTGGCCTTCAGACCCTATATGCAGTAACCTCATGTTCTGCACCGGGAGTGTGAAAGACAGTGCGGGGCTCCTTCCAGATCTCAGTAGAAGGCCTCAACAAGAAATTATGGAATAAAATAGCTGGTTTAATAAGATAGAACAAAAAGAGGAGTATAGATATCAAGTAAATTTTACAATCCTTCCAATGCGGGAAACCCACCTTCATGCAGCATGGGACAGACCCTGGATGGATTTTCCCGTGGCATACTGTGCAGAACCTGTTCATGAAGAGGCTCTGCCTCCCTCTCATGCCATGGTGTCTTTTATTTTGCATAACAAACAAAACCATTTATCTTCTGACAGCCTGGACTATCACCTTTCTCATAACACCTATGAGTGCACAGCACAGGCCATCACAGGGCACTCCAGCAGATTCCCTTGCAACAGCCACTCATGTTAATCTTAGGGCTGCTTAGGCCCTGCGTACAGCTCCTGGTAAGGCAGACGTGGACTGTTCATGATCTCTAATTCCTTAAATACAATGTCTTCTGGAAGGGTCCTGGGTCTGTGATAGGGCAAAGTGAAATACTATCCAACCAGAACCTAGACTCTATTGGGGAGAAGATCCACTCCCTTCAAAGGCAGTAGGTAATAATGAAAAGCAGGCAATAATTTACAAGTGCAAATAGCAAACATAATCCTTTTTGTCCTAACGCGCAGAGGAAGGGCTATTTTTCTCTAGAATATTCCACAAGTTGGAGGAGGGAAGGTACACAAAAGCAGGGGAACAGAAACATGACCTGTTTCAAAAGCCACATAGTTGAATGGGGAAACTGATACCATGGACATGAGACACTGTCAGCACCCAAGTCATGATGAGGTCAGGTACCTCTCCTCACAGCATAACAGATGCTGGCTCTGCTCCCGAGGTCAGGCTAGGCTGAATGGCTCATTGTAACCCTGCCCAGGTTACACACAGTTGCTATATGAGAGGCCTCTGGTGAATTCCATTAGCATTGTGCAAGACAGGGAAGGGTTACTAAGAGCTTTCTCTTGAAGTCATTCAGTCTACAAGACATTCTGAGCTGACCTGAGCTGGCACTACCAGTTAGTTTCCTTGGCCTTTAGTTGAGGCTTTTTCCTGCTGCTAGTGTTGGAAGAAAAGATTTCAGTGAGAGTGTCAAATACATGACAATCAGTGGAGAATGCAAACAAACTGCAGGGATACAGAGCAGGCTGAGTAAGGTATTTTCCTCATTTGGAGCAGAAAAAGAGCTCTTTGTCTTCCAAAGTTTATTTATGGGAAGGTCTGTAGAAGAAAGGGAGGAGGACAAAAGCACCTTAAGTTTGGGAAGAGAATTACTCTAGATGTGACCTACTTTTCCATGCTAGGAAACACTGTTTATTACTTATCTGTTGCGCTCACTTTTTAGTATGCATAATAGACACTAATTTTGAACAAAGCCCCTCTTGAAAAAGATGTGATTTTTATGTGCATAGAGCCTTTCAGACTTGGAGGTCTCAAGTGTTTTCATTCTCTTAAAATATGTGAAGGTCATGGGGATATGATGAATAAGCGGGATTGAACTGCATTTTATTGTTTGTGGGAGCTCACAATGTGCACAGCAATCTTGTCCTTTGGGGTTGGACTATTGTGCTATGTAACAGTGAATTAAAGATAGATCACAGAATGAAAGCAAGATGTATCTCACCTGTATTGTCTGGATTTTATAGTAGTAACCAGCCTGCTGAAAACAGCATAATTGCTCTGACCTAGGGGCTCACTTTTTTATTTTCCCGTCTTTCCGATTGTTTTAGGGAGGGTGTGATTTGGTTTTCTTGATTTGGAATTTGGAGTGTGTTTGCATGAAAGAGAGACAGAGGAAAACTCTGATTTTTAACTTTACAACAAGACTCAGTAACCTGCTTGGCCTACATGCAATGTAGGACGACTGCATGCTGCAAATAGTCTCTCAAACATCATTTTTTCATTCGTGACTCTGGTCTGTGCTACCACACTGGGTTTTGTGGTTCTAGGGCTCTCCTGATACAGCTATGCCATTAGCCACAGTGGAGTGCCTTGTTTCACCCCTGTTCCTCGTCTTTTTCTACACATTATTTCATTTGCACAGTCCAGCCTGAGAACCCAGAGATCAGGCAAGGAACAGAAGAGAGTTTGTGGGGAAAGAAAGGGATCCAGAGAAGGCATCTCTTTCACAACACAACATTGCCCTCCTTCCCTCACAACCACCCCAGGAGCACGGGACAGAGAGCTGGGACTAGCAGTGTCTCCTTTGTCTGTCTTCTGTTACTGCCTTGCATCTTCCAGGAAGAGTTTTTCCAGTCAGTGCCAAGGTGACAAGAAAGAACTCAGACTGTTCTGTGCTATAAGGCTAAACAGGTCATCAGGTAGAACTCCAGCTCCTTGCCATCCACGTAACTTCTCTAGGTTTTGGAGTGTATTCTCCCACCCTGAACCATTCTCCGAACAGTCCTTTTGAGACACACTGTATTCAGGAAGAAGTCTACCTCAGATAGAGTTGCAAACTTAGACCATGAGATGCAGGAGACTTGTGTAAGCATCCCTCACCACGCCCTTTGGGAGCAGACATCAGGACATCTAAAGAAGTATGTCCTCCCAGGGAGAAGGACATTGCAGTACAGACCCACAGACAGGAGGAAAAATGGGCAGAGGGTCTGCCAGCTCTAGCTTAGGGATGGCATGGAGTGTGGTGAGGATGCGGCATATGCCAGGAGGCATACCAATACTCCAACACTGCAGAGGCTGAGCCCTCAGCCAACAACAGAATACCACCCTACCCTCATCTCAAGAATCTATAAATTGTAGAAGAGATGGCTGAGGACTGTCATGAACATTTGGGACAAAAACAGCCATGGTGGATTTTGCCATGTTTTTGTTTTAAAAACTGGTTTAGTTTGTGCAGTAAAAAGATACTTTAAAAGGATCTTTGGAAGTGCCAGGAAGAAACACAGAGCTCAGCTGGAAGAAAAATGAAACACCAGTGCAAAGCGTGGAACCCAGATAGAATAATAAATGGGTCCAAAGGAATCAGGCATGAATGACTGCATAGCACTTCTTGGGTGGAAAACTGGTGGCTGGCTTATTGTTAAAACAGTCCATATTTCTCGTGGGAAGTAACCATACAAAGTAGTAACACTCTATGTGAATAGAAAATCTCTCCAGAAATTATTTCTGAGAATGTCAACAGTGTTAAAATAGTTGCTTGCTCCCTTCAAATAGATACCACTGAACTTGCAAATCGAGGTAAATCCAGAAATGAGCCTGTAACTTTCCTCTGCAGTCACATTGTTGATTTACCAGGTAAGAAACAAATACATCTAACACAGTAAGGCAAGTAGGGTTGGATTTTGCTTTCCAAAAAATGAGATGTCTCTTTTTTCTTTTTTTAATCTTCATATAACCTTTACTGTAAGTAAATGATACTTAGGCTTTCTCAGAGGAATTCAATTCCCTCTTTACAATAAGGATTTTTGTTTCTTTTTTTGTTTGTCTGTGCTTCCCCAAATTTGTATCTCACTACCCCAAAAGCCCAAGCATCATTACAGTACAACTTGCAACTAGTTTGTATCCTTAAGAATGATATAGTTTTGCAGAAGGTCTTTCAGATTCTGACTCCTCTTTGGTTAGTTTCATTAAGACATAGCTGTTTTAAAATGAGGTGCAGTTTTCAAATAGTTATTCACCAGCCTACCTCAAACATATAAAAAATGACATCATTGATTAGCAATGTTGATAAACGAGTGTTTTCCTTGTGTTTCCCGAAATAGTAATGACTCCCATCTCTACCATCTCTTCCAGCACACCCCGGAATTGAACAGAGTGGGTTTTTTGCTTTGTGGTCCTGCAGAGTGACCCCATGGAGCTGTTGGGAGCCAGCCTGAGATCCCACTGACCTTTCTCAAGGCACTGAGAACTGGCTATTTCCAGGTGGCTCATGACGGAGGGATGGTAAAGGTGAGCACCAGTAGCCATCATTTTCTGGGTCAGCTCTGCTAAGATCAGGGTCTGGGTTGGACTTTCAGCACAGAAAATTTCACAAGTGTTTCATGAAACCTGACAATTAATACAGCTAAACTGTTCTTTGCAGGGGATGTGATGTGACTCAGGACAAACTCACCTATAAACAAATCACACCTAGATATTCCTTTTCATATGACTTTTTAGGCTTTTGGTTTGAATAAGCTTTCCTCCACTTTATACCAACAACTCTGTGATGAAGTATTGCATCTGAATTATTTCATTTCACACCTGGTTTCCTTTTTATATTCATGGTATTTTATGCATTTAAATTTCAGATGCTTCAGGCTGTCACATGTTGCCTTGGGAACCTGAGCATTTTTTTGCCTGGAAGCAAAACTCCCTGAAGTGGATCCAATGGGACAAGGGATCCCACCTTCACTGGAAACTGCAGCCGGTAGACATTGGCTCTAGCTGTATCTATAGGACCAAGTGCTCCAGTACCTGGCGTTTCTTTTCTGTGCAACTGAAAAATAGCAGTCAGGTAACTGGTAACCCACTGGCCATTTTAGGAAATGAGTCATTATTAAATGACTCTTATTAAATGATAAAAAGCTTATAGGCAGTCTGTATTGTAGTTTTCCAGTATTATGCTGGGCAGGCTGGTGTGCACATGCAGTGCAGTGGTTCAGGTGGGATGTCCTGGGTTATTAGTACCAGATGGCATCTTCAAAGAGTGCCAAGCTTGACATCAGGTTTAAGATTTCATTTGAGTGGTAGTAATATGAAGAGAGAAGTGTTTCCAAGGATAAGACTACCAGGCTTTGGAGTTTTTAGTCTGGGAGGTTGCTGATCCCTCCTTCATTACTGTACTTTCTAGGGGTAAGAAACAGCCCTTTAGTATACTGCAAACAGTGAGTGGGACAAAGGAGATAGCTAGGGGTGGGATGCATTGTCTAATTTACTGCACTTATCTATGAGAGGAGAGGTGGGACTGGAGCTCTTGCAGTGTTATGCTGTTGATAGATGTCTACAACAAGCCAACAACATGGCTTTGCAGTGTTTGTTGGACTCAGCTCTGTTGTGCCTGCTAACAAAGCTTTTGGGGTGCATGTAGGTGGTGTTAATTGCTTCTTCTCAGAGTCAAGCAAAGCAAAGCAATTTCATTTCAAGGTCATCTGCAGGGTACTGCTGAGTTCCCAGGCTTGATGGTAACTAAGAGTTATTCAAATAAAAGCTCTAGATAACTTCGTCCAGCCCTTTTTGGCTTCCAATAGGCTTTGGTAGAAAAGAGAGGACCAGAAAATAATGTTGTCAAAAGATACCTCTCTTCTCTGCTATGCTGGGAAGAAAAGACTGACATTTCTGGGAAGGCAGCTGCCCAAGTTAGTAAAATCAGGAACACTTTTCTGAGATTTAGGTTTTTCTTCTAACCAAAGGTCACTTCTACACAGTTACTCACTTAGAGATATCAATTAGCCAAAACAGAGGTAGATTTGAGCCATATGCGAAGAACTAAACCCTGCTCATGTGGTTTATTGACTGTAGTAGAGAGTTGATTTATAGGAATGTAGCTAAAAGGAGATCCAGGTCTTAATGAGGTGCTTTAAAGCAAGGGGTTATTTATGAGGATTTCATGAGTTGAGAGTGAGGGTGCAGCCTCCAGGTAACTAAGTGAAGAGTTGAAATAAACTCTGGAATCAAGTGGCTTAGTGAGACACTTGCTCACGCTGGGCTGGTTTGGCTCCACAGGCTTCACTGTGACTAGAACCAGTTGGTCCCAGACTGAGTGTTTCGCTGGAGAAAAGTCCGTTTGGAGGACCAAGGAAATCGTAGCACCTGATACCTTCACTCCCCCACTGCCACCCATTTTCTTGTTTTGCTGATGTTTTGACAATTAAGTTAGTATTGACAAACAGCTTTGCCCACCCTGGCTTTGAGGGGAATAGATGGATGCTTTCAGGGTGGAAATCCTGTAGGGAAGGGTGCTGTTGTTGTTTACCTGTGCTGATAACCATTCAAGGCTGAAATTAGACTAGGCATCTGGATGTGGGCCTATTCTGTTTTGTTGCTTTACAATCAACAAAATGGGTTGCTATACACTTCCAGTGTAAGACACAGTTACTGATCCTAATAATTTACCATTTGGACAGGTGATTTTTCAAATATTCCTGATTTCTGGAATGCTAAATCTTTCCGAGAAGAGGGCCAGACCACTTAGGGGTATTTGGATACACATAGGCCCTACGTATGTGCTTTATTAGTTACCACTTAAAATCACTCAGAAGTCCATGAATCCTTGGGCTGGGGTTGAAAAACATGGCCCCAGATAGAGATGGAGAAGAATTGTGCTTGTGTAACCTAGCTGGGGAGTGGTGAAGTTGCTTGACTTATATTATCTATTAAGAAAGCTGAACCTTGTGTAATTTGTAGAATGGTCACTTTCTATCATGGTGAATCATATAATGTCCTGAGTTGGGATGGACCCACAAGGATCACCAAGTCCAGCTCCTGTCCCTGCATAGAACAACCCAAAAGTTCACACCATGTGTCTGAGGGCACTGTCCAAATGCTTCTTGAATACTGTCAGGTTTGGGGCAGTGACTGCCTCCCTGGGGAGCCTGTTCCAGTGCTCCAGCACCCTCTAATTGAAGAACTTTTACAGAATGTTCAACCTAAACCTCCCTGGCACATCTTCCTGCCATTCCCTCAGGTCCTATGACTGGTCACCAGACAGAAGAGATCAGCACCTGCCCTTCCTCCTCCACCCCTTGTGAGGAAAGTGTGGGCCACGATGAGGTCTCCCCTCAGTCTCCTCTTCTCCAGGCTGAACAAACCAAGTGACTTCAGCTGCTCCCCATACGACTTCCCCTCTAAACCCTTCACCAACTTCATGCCCCTCCTCTGGGCACTCTCTAGTAGTTCTATATCCTTTTTATAAATAAGATTTCTTCATAAGCCAGAATTTTGTACTGAACTCTCACATGTGCTTATTTTTTTTTATTTATGTGAGACAAGTTTTTTCTTGTCTTTCCTCTGTCATGTCATGAGTGGGCACTGTAAACAGTACTAATGAGGTTGTCTCTGTTATCTTGTAGTACACATGATTAATCTCCACCAAGTAACATTAAGGTAGGTTTAATTTCATTTTTGAACTTCTGAATGTTTTGAAACAGTGTAGGTGATTAAATCAAAAACGATATGTGAATGAGGTGGGACACTTGCATTTGCTTTCATGGTATATTCAGATTTGGAAGTGGACTGCAGATGTACCTTCTTGGTAGGGCCACTGAATCAACGACTGTGGGGAACAGAGTATAAAGAATCAGAGAACAGAGGCTGAGAGTGACTCTGCTGAGTGCCATGTTGCATCTGTGAGCTGGAAAAGCATTCACATTGCATATTGAAATGGCAGGGAGTCCTTAGAGCAGTGCTCTTACCTGTATTGACAGGCTTGCTTTTAACTATGAGGGTCTGACTGGTGAATAAGTTTTGGTACCCACAAAAAGCCTTATCTGCAAAGAGGTGATGGTCTCTCCTCCATGCCCTATTCTATCAGAGTAGCTTTCCTAATGACCTCGCTCCTGGACTTAGGTGCTTATGGGTCAGTCTTGGCACAGTGCAGAGCTGGCTTGGGCCAAGTTTGATGGGAGGCTGGGCTTGCTGCTGGAATCCTCTCCGGTAACTTGCAGCTCCTGTCCAGCCCCTGGTGAAAAGGAACCGGTGGCTCCAAACTTGCTCCTCAAACTGTGAGGCCTTCCTACGTATGACTTGGTAGAAGGAAAACCAGTGATTAATGGCAACTAGCAGATGTAGTAGATGCTTGCTGTCTTACTGTTTTCGCTGCTCAAGAAACCTGTCCCAAGCCTTAATGATGAATTTTGTTTAATTTGCAGGAGGCCTACACAACTCTGAGAAACTGCAGGGCATCACTTCATCAGGCCAGTAAGAAGAATCCTTTTTTTCTTTTTTTATTTCATAATGATTGATTGACCAAACTCGGGTTTGCTAGCAAAACTTATTTTTCTTCTTGCTTTTGATCATAAATTTATTCCTACAGTGCTTTAGAAATATATTATGTAGAGGAAAATCAATTGAAATGCCTTAGCAACAGGTTTTGAATAAAGAATTAGGCCACTGTTATATTTTTTCCAGTCTTCCTGTGGAATGAGTGTCGTATTTCCTGAAGACTAAATATAGCAATGTGCATTGAATGCTAATGGGCAGATTTCTCTAAGTAAAAATGTTACAGAGAGATCTTCAGAAAGTCTGTAGGAGTTCAGTAAGGAGCTTAAGATAAGTTGTTGATCACATCTAGAATATTGCAGACCAGTTAAGGAAAGTGGTCAAAAGTAATCTGTGTATCTTGTATTTCTGTGAATATTTTAAAGGGTAAGGAGTTAGAAATGTTTAAATGGGAAGTGTCCTGCTTGGGATAGTGTGAAATGGCTACTCAAGATAGAATTCATGACTTAAATATCGCTGTCTCTATGAAAATGCTCTTATCAGGAACTTCCTTTGGCTCTCCATGCTTCATGGTTTGCAGAAATGACCAAGATATTATTAGCTCTTAAGAAAGGAAACCCAGTTCTTTCCTACAGTGCTATTGTTCTCCATCACTGCACTCTTAATGATCACTATTCAGCTACACACGGCAGCAGCAGTGCCCAGATCACGAGCTAATGTTGCAAAGGAGCAAGCCTACCCTAAATTATGTTAGCCAACGGGTGTGGAGGAGGCAAGGTACCTATCTATCTGTGCTACAGCCAGTGCCCTGGCTGTGCAGCACCTCTGCAGACAGCTGCTCTAACCAGAGCCAGTTTTCCATTTAGGCAAAGGAGGAACTGCCCAGACTGTTCAGACTGGGCTCTACGAACTTGTAGTAGCCTAACCCAGAGAAAACCTGCAAGGAAGGGCTGTAAGTAGACCCTGCTGCTCAGACAGCTTCTGGCATTTTGGCGAGTTGCCAAGTAAGCCTTTGAAAACAAAGCCTAGGGAGGAAGGCATGAGCTCTTGGTAAGCTTTAGTGAGCTGTTTAGCTGCATCATGAATGCCTGTGGTTCAGGCACAGAACAAGGATGCTGGGTGAAGGCAATTCTGCCACAGTTTTAAATATAGTGGCACAAAGCCTGACAGAGAAATATTGCAGGCTTTGCCTTATTTTGCACCCTTTGATGTGCGGTATAAATTGTTGTAAATTTGAACACAGGCAGCTGCTAAATCTACATGTTCTTGGTGAGAAAAAAGCTGAAAGCTATTTCTTAAGCCTAATCATACTATAGAGACAGTGCTATCAACATCGTACTCCCATGTGCATGCTAGGTTTGTTACCTTCTGCTAGTGAGAAAACTCAGATCCCTAATGCTTTCAGTTAGCAAGTAGCTAAACTTGTATATCATCCAGCCACGCCTGCTTAAAATGGCTCTTCTCTTCCTGTCCCCAGAAGGGCATAAATAAATGTAAATTTAGACATGTGCCTAGTTTTGAGACATGTCCTTGCAAAGATGTAGGATTTTTTTCACCCTGCAAGCTCTGTTGATTGAATTCTTTAGTCTCAACACTTTTTTCAGACTGGGAGTAGAGGGTAAACAACTGGTCTGCTGTATTGTCAGCCAGAGAAAGCTTGGGAGGGAAAGAAGTCATGCCTCTTGGCAGTGCTTGGGTCTCTCAGAGCTAGTCTTGTTAGGTCTCTCCTCAGAAAGCTCACATTGGCAAAATTAGCTCTTGAGGAAAAATGGAACAGCAACTTTAAGTGCCCTAAGAGACTTTTAAAAGCATAAGTCATGTTTGCGCATCCGAAGCTGCAAATGTTTTGATGATCTCCAGCTTAATTGAAGGATGTTTCAGTCTGATTTAATTTGTTCATTGCCCTGCTAACAAATTATATATCTCTATGATATAGGTGGGTGTCTTTATGCACTTGATCCTAATTATTAATAAGTAGGTGTGAGCAGTAACAGCACGAAGCCCTTACCTCAGGGGGGCTAGTGAGGAGGGGGGTGGAGCGGTGTTTTTAATCATCAGGAATTCATTGACTGTGAATGGGGTGGAGAAGATGATGTTATTTTAGGGCTGAGAAAGCAGATTTCTTAGGGGATTTATCCTGTCAAAGGCCTGCCACTAAGCTGCCTCCTGTCTATAAGCTTCATTGCCAGCTCATCAGTTGTGTGAAAAACAACCATAGAGCTGTCATGAAGCCAGGACATTTTTGGGATCTGGATGAGTGTAGGGCAGGCGTCTTTGTACAATTCTTGTCTTAAATACCTGTGTCAGGTACAGCTGGCATCAGGCCAAACCCAGAATGCAAACCAAGGCATTGCAAACCCCTACGGACCAAAACAGATGGTGTGCAGTGCAACTGCTTCTCTCATGCAGTCCTGCAGAAAAGGTGCTTTTAAAGCACACATATGCTCTGACATTCCCAACTTCTGGGTGACTCCCTGGGGGAGTTGCAGGGAACAGGAATTTAGGAAGGTTGTGGAAAACAGATCCGAATATTTTTTGGTAGTAGCAGAGCAAGCAGTGAAAGATAGCCTGGGCTGATTCCACGTCTTCAGTTGGAGGCTTTGAAATGGTGTTGTGAACGTTGGGAGCAGCCAAGTTCTCTGCTTTGAGGAAGGCTTCTTCCTGTAACAGCTCTCTGCTCCTTCTGGTGCTCACTTCTGTCCAGGTGTTTAGCATGAATCTGGGAAGGCTGCAGTGTGGGACTTACGATCGTTGTGTAGTTCATAATCTGTGTTGCAATTTGGTTTCCAGCTTTGGCTGCTTCTTTCTCAAATCAGGCTAATGGTAAGTAGAGCCATTGCATGTTCTAGTTCCTGATGGATTTAGTATAAGCAGGGTTAAAAAAAAAAAACAAACAACAAAACAGAACAAACACTCCTAATGTTGGGCAGTTGCATATTCTTCTTACAAAAGTATCCTTCTAGGCGGTCTTCTAGAATTTAGATCATTTCTTAACATGAATTTTGTCACTTTGCAATGCATTGTGTGAACCTGACATGTATCAGAATATGTAATACTGATTCCAGCAGGAATGCACTATGGCGACAAGAAATATTGAGACTTAAAAACAAACAAACAAAACAACAACAACAACAACAACCCCACAAACAAACAAAACCACAAAAAACAAAACACCTTTGATTAAAAAATAACACTTATTGCAAGATCAAGAGTTTAAGTGCTGGAAGGAAATCAGGTCTTGTCTTTTGTTGAATTACCTAATGTTCCAATAATCTTCCAGTTTTTCTGATGTGACAGGAAATGTTTTGCAAACTTGAAGGGTTAGGGAGGTGGACATACTGGGCTTTCTGATATAATTCTGTAATAGGGACAAATAATGAAGGAGAAACAGAAGTGAATGCTGTGGAATTTGTGTGTAAGAATTAGACAGGCTTGGCCTCTTTCTCAGGTTTGCTGCAATTGTATGAAATAGTTGAAAACGAAAAATGAGGCTGTCAGCCAGGACCCAAGTTCCCTGTCACACTGTAACAGTTAAAATGTGTAAATAAACTTCTTATTAAATATGAAAGTGCAATTTAACAGAGAACACTAACACTCTGACAGCTGGACTCAAGCTTCTGACAAAGTAATTACTCAGTTTTATTTTAATTATATTATTATTATTCCCCACAGTAAAATGTACATGAAGGCTTCTGATGCTATCAGCTGGAGTATCACTACATGGACCCCCAGATGAACATGCTGAAGGAGACAGTGCTGGAGAGGGGGGAGATGTGTGTCTGAGTTCTTCCTGGGTCATAGAATCACAGAATGGTTTGGGATGGAAGGGACCTTAAAGATCAACTAGTTCCAAACCCCCTGCCATGGTCAGGGACACCTTCCACTAGAGCAGGTTGCTCAAAGCTTCATCTAACCTGGACCTGAACACTTCTAGGGATGGGGCATCCACAGCTTCTCCTGGCAGCCTGTTCCAGTGCTTCACCACCCTCAGGGTGAAGAATTTCTTCTTTATATCTAATCTAAATCTACTCTATTTCAATTTAAAACCTTTACCCTTTGTCCTGTCACTACACTCTCTGATGAAGAGTCTCTCCCCATCTTTCCTGTAGGTTCCCTTTAAGTACCGGAAGGCTGCTATAAGGTTTCCCTGAAGCTAAACAACCCCAGCATTCAGCCTGTCCTCACAGGGGAGGAACTCCAGCCCCCGATCAACTTTGTGGTTTTCCTCTGGACTTGTTCTAAGAGGTTGATGTCTTTCTTATAGTGGGGCCCCCAGAACCGGATGCAATACTCCAGGTCAGGTCTCATGTGAGGCAAGTAGAGGGGGAGAATCACTTCCTTTGACCTGCTGGCCACATTTCTTTTGATGCAGCCCAGGATTTGATTGGCCTTCTGCACTGCAAGTGCACACTGTGGGGTTATGTTCAGTTTTATTTCCACCAATACGTCAAAGTCCTCCTCAGGTCTGCTCTCAATCCACTCATCACCCAGCCTGTACCTATGTTTGGGAGTGCCACAAGCCAGGTGTAGGACCTTATGCTTGGATACTTGGCCTTGTTGAACTTCATGAGTTTCGCACAGGCCCACCTCTCAAGCCTGTCAAGGTCCCTCTGGATGGCATCCCTTCCCTCTAAAGCATCAAACACACCACTCAGCTTGGTGTCATCTGCAAGCCTGCTGACAGTGCACTTGACCTCACTGCCCATGTCCCCAACAAAGACGTTAAATAATGATGATCCAAATACGGATCCCTGAGAGACCCCACTCCTCACTGGTCTCCACCAAGACATCAAGACATTGACCGCAATTCTTTGAGTGTGACCATTCAGCCAATTCCTTATCCACCAAGTGCTCCATCCATCAAACCCATGTCTCTCCGTTTTACACATGAGGATGTTGTGCAGGACAGTATCAAATGCTTTATGCAAGTCCAGGTAGATTATATCAGTCTCTCTTCCCTTATTCACCAACACTGTAATCCCATGGTCATGGTGGACTGGGCTGTTGTACTAACATGTCTATAGAGTTGCAGGCAGACACCATAACCATTTAGGAACACTGCCTTTCTGGGGTCTCCTCAAGGAGGGTTTGCAATAGAATTGTAGAATCATTTTGTTTGGAAAAGATCTTTAAAGATCATTGAGTCCAACCATTAAACTAACACTGGCACTAAACCATGTCCTTAAGAATCTCACCTACA
The DNA here is from genome assembly GCA_013399365.1 of Pampusana beccarii. Classification (NCBI taxonomy): domain Eukaryota; kingdom Metazoa; phylum Chordata; class Aves; order Columbiformes; family Columbidae; genus Pampusana; species Pampusana beccarii. The sequence goes on along the minus strand of VWYH01005543.1, from coordinate 242,412 downwards.
TGTCTTTTAAACACCTCCAGGAATGACGACTCTGAGCTTTCTGAGGATATTTTGTGCCCCCTAGATGTTGCTGTACTGCAGCACAATGGACAAAGTCCACGGGGCAGGTCTGGAACTCCTCAATACGCACAGCTGTAGCAGCTGTCTGTACAGCTCCTGGTGCTCTGTAGGCCTGTGGATAGGGTGTGTTATCAGCTGCCTTATTGGTTGCAATGAGTCCGGTTGGAGAAGGGGACCAAAGAGAGACAGCAGGAGGTCAGAAGAGTTAGCATTACATACATCTGTCTTGAGTTTCCTTGACTTTCCAGTATCTATGCTCTGCAGAAGCTCTGTCTGGAGATGGATCCAGAGCCGATCCTAGCCCTCTCACCCAGGCACACATTATTTCCTTTTCTGGTGTTAAAAAGGGAGTCATCATTCCCTAAAAATAAGTAAAAGCCTAATTATACCTGGTGTGATTGAGGAGAGCATTGTCTCAGTTTACACCTATGGCATAAGGGCATCTGGCTTTTGAGTTGCCTCTTCAAAGAAGGGAGAGGTGCTCTGGCATTTTAGGGAAAATTTTCAGAACTGAATTTTCAGCGAAAACCCTAAAACTCCCTGAAATCCTTCCTATTTTGGGAGAACAGCAATAAAAATATCTTCTTTATGAAAACCTGCAATTCATCATCTCTGCTAGCTAGAAACGTTTCTAAATTTAGATGATGAGGGAAAACTGGACAGCGGCAATTTGGGGACAACGAGGAGTGGCTGTTCCATCTCCATATTCCTTCTGTCTGTGGCTTCGTGGAAGGATTTAAACCCAGTGTGCAAGACCACCACGTTAACCATGGATACGTGTCTATGGTGGAGTGTATGTCCTCTCAATAGGCAACTCAAGCTACACTGGTTTGAGAGGGTGATTATAACCTCCCTACTGCTGCATCTTTGTTTTTTCCTTTTTAAAATATGCCTCTGGAAGGCAGATACAATGCAACAGTTCTTGTTTTCATTTTGTGACTGCACAGCTGTCATTTTGAGTCTGCTTGCCAAGGTGACAAGATTGATAACAAGAAGAGGTATTGAGTGAGTACTTCGCCACTCTCCGAACTTGAATAAATGTACTGATTGTGCTGTAATTTACACCCTGCGTGAAGGACTGCTGAGTCAGGTACCCAGGGGTACCCATGCCAGCACATTGCTAGAAGCAAGCCTTGTGATTTCCAGCAGTGGTCCAGAGGGGCTACAAGGATTAATGGGCCAGTGTTAATTAGCACGGCTCCCCAGCTTTAGTGGTACCATGTTTGAGACTGGTTTTCTAGAGAAATCAGCCTTGCACGATCATTATGTCTATCTGGTCCTTCTTCCACTCCCAATAATTCCTGATTGTAGTTGACAAACTTGATTGATCTGATGAATGGGCGGAGTTCCCAGAGCTCATGAATTCCCTGCAAATACTGGGAAAATTACTGGCCAAAGAAAGAGTCCTGATTGACTCAGAACACAGACTTAGTGCTGTGTTAGGTCAGCTGGCAGTTGGCCCAGATCAGCAGCAAGGCGAGCTGCAGGCTGCACGCTCTCCAGCTGAAAGGGGAGACCAGCAACAAATATCTTGTGAGACACAGAGAGAAACTGGGAGTATTGCAGTGGGGAAAAGTAGAAAAGAAAAAAGTTAAAGGATGCAAATATGCTGGAATTAATTCCACTAATTGGCACAGTGGCTTTTTAAGGAAGTAGAAAAGGAAAGATAATTCCCTGTAGAAGTTTGTACCTTTCCTGTTGCTGCGTTGTCTCCAAATATCTTCTAGTCCTTTGAAGTTGTACAGCTGGCCTCTATCTTGTGTGACTTGTTCTTTCTTCAAGTATGTAATTTCCACCTGCTGCCTGTGTTCCTGACGCATGAGCTGAAAAAAGCTGACATGTCAGGTGGCCTGGTGGGAGAAAGATGAATCCATGGTGGCAGCAAGGGCAGTCCAGATATGTGGCTATGCAACTTTGACTTGGTGCATTGCTTTGGTGGTGGTTGAAGGTTGGCTTGTTCAGGGGATCCAAGTTGTGCATCCAGCTTGAGTGGAGCTTCTCCTTTGCAACTATCAGTTCACAACAGCACACATCCCCAGTACAACCAGAGATGATGCAAACACTACAGAAACCTGGACCCGTGCTACCAGTTTCGTTGTGGCTATCCTTGTTCTTTCACATCCCATCCAAATTCTGTTAAAATGAACTTGTGCTGAAGGAGCATGCCTTAGGAGAAGGTGTCTGAAGAGGTGGTCTGGCAGTGTCCATCAAAATTGGTGAAGCACTGCTAGGACAAAGGTGCAGGTTGTTGTTCTAGATGTGTGAAGGGCTCTGCATCCCCTAAAAAGGAGTTCTTGTGCATACCTGCTAGGCACTGTTTATCAGCAGTGAGACAAAGCTTAAGGCCACATGGTTTAAATGTCCACAGGGTCCCTACAAGCTCCAGAGAAGACAGACAGACTGCAGGCCCCTCTGAGGCAAACAGCAGCTGCTTGGTGCATGGAGTCTCAGCACAGTTGTCTTTGCTGTCTCCAATAAGTATACGCATGTATGTTGCTGAGAAGGATGTTGGGACGCTGCCAGAGGTGAACTTGGCCTGATTACCTGACATAAAGTAGGGCATAGGCAAGAGGGTGGTGGGAATCTGCCCATCTCCAAGTGCTCATATAGGTGAGACCTCTACCTGGGCAGAGCTGGAGGGGACCACAAAGGCATCACTAGGCTCAGGAGGGTAACCCCTCTTCTGGGGGTCCTTTCCCAGCAGGGGATATCCTGTGGGGAATAGGCTGGGGGCATACAATAATGTGGAAATGTTCCTGGGTGACATACGGAAGGAGAGGTGGCTGGGAGGAAGGTGGATGGACATGCAAAGTTAGGCATGAGTCATCATGGTGAATCTGCTTCATTGCTGCTCAAAACCTGGTCACTTCTGTTGCTTTGTTGTTGTAGGATGAAACAGGAGTTTGCCAGCCTTGGGGCACAGTGGAGTAGAAGGATGACTTGTACCTAAAGTGTGATCAGGTTTTGAATTAAAAATTTAAGTTACAGGTGGGCATTTGGATTAAAAAAAAAAAAAAAACAAACCTATTTCAACGTTATCTCTGAAGAAGCATGTACTGAGATGAACTTTGTGACTATTAATATTGATTGTAACTGTTTGAATCTGTGACTTTCTAATTGTGGCTGGCTCTTACCTACCATTTTTGGTGTGAAAGAGCTGGCCTGCTGTGGAGGCTGTCTCAGGGGATGATGCAGCTGTATCTTTAGTTGGTACAAGTGCAAATCAGCACCATGCCTGGTTGTCATTTTTGCACTGACCCAGCTCCTTGCTACACTGTGGTGTCTCATCCAGAGATGGTCTTCTGTGAAAGACTGTCAGTCCTCCAAGTTAGGAGATGAGGGAGGGAAAAGACATTTCTCCCTTGCTTTAGCAAAAACTGTGCCTAAATATCTCAGACAGCTTTTAGGAACTTCAGTCTTAGCTCCTTATCTCAAAGTGTATAGAGAACATCAACAAAGATTTGTGTTCGGATTTGGTGATGTTGGATGGTGTTTCATGAAGAAATATCAAGAGCTGAGTAAGTCCTTCTGACCAAACACTGTTAAAATTTTGTTATTGTATGAATATATATTATAGGGAAAAAATGCAGAGAAACTACATACTCCAGTTTGGTAGACAACACTAACATCAAAGCAAATTCAGGTTGGACACTGAACACACATGTTCCATACTGAGTAACTCTTGAAGTGTCCTCCAAAACCTCCTCCAGCTCTTGATATCTTTAAACTATAACAAGCTACCTTCCTTCTGGAAAATTGCTTCTTTTTAGCACAGCACAGTTGGGTGATGGCCTGTGATTTCTTATGGAAAAGGTCAAACTTGATGATATACTGGTCTGTTCTGGATAAATAAGACTTTTTCTTCAAGTTTTGTTTGCAAGTAAAAAATCTTTAGCCTTCATTAGCATTAGTCTCTCCACTTTTAGTATTTTCCTTCTAGTATTTTTATGAAAGATAAATCTCTGCTTTTATGAACAATATTAAAACAGGACTGTTAGCATCTTCTGTGAGTTGCTATCTTCTAAAATTAAACTTGAAAAGTGCTAAAATCTTCTGTCCACTTCCTGGAAAAACAAAAGGAGTAAATAGAGAGCTACAGCCATACTGACAACTGGTTGCATTCAGCTGCAAATTTTACTAATCAGCTGCTCTTCCGTTTGCTGCCAAAGGGTTTTGTTGTGTGAAAGTGTGTATTTTGAGGCTGCTGCACAACTTGGAGGCACAAAAATTTGTAGCAGGTAACCAGTTAAGCAAGCCAACAAAATGTGTCTTTCTGCAAGGAAAAACAGACAGTGAGACCCAAAGCAATTTCAGCTAATGATAGGTATTGCTGAGGAGTACATATGATACGGGACATACTGGAAATAACTGGAAAATTACAAAAAAGACTCACCTGTGTTAAAGTGTTACTAAGTGTGACCAGGCACATGTTGAAGTCATTTTGAAAACCTAGGCCACATGCTGAAACATCACACTTGTAACCTCTGTTTCTGGTAATGCCACACTGGTAATCTCTGTTTATGGCAGGTGAGGACTTCAAAAGAGCTCCAGGATTAGGCAATGGGCCCCTCCTGAAAATAGCATACCCAGTCAGCTCAGACCTCTTCTGCAAGGGTGACTTAGCCCTTTCAATCAGCCCTACTCAATCCATTATTCCAGCCAGGCAACTCCTAACCTTTTCGAAAAAAATTGCTATACTCAGTCACAGGTACTGACATATTTACAGACGAAATGAGAATGTGCGTACAGGAGTGAGGCATGCCGAGTGGTGGCTTTGTTGCTTGTCCTCTGCCTCACATACCTTCACCTAACTTCCATTGAGTCTGTAGAATGCTATCAGTCAGGTTATCACAGGTCTAGAATACACCTGGTTTAGAGGGGAAACTGCCTGTTCTTGGGGTCTTGGGCATATCCCCTTCTGCAGAAATAGCACTTTCCAAGTGGAGTTGGAGATGAGAACTGTGTGCAGTTTTGGATGTGACAGTATAAAAAAGTTATAAAGTCCAGAGAAGGGCCATGGAGTTGCTGAAGGGTTTAGAGGGGAAGCCATATGAGAAGCAGCTAAAGTCACTTGGTTTGTTCAGCCTGGAGAAGAGGAGACTGAGGGGAGACCTCATCGTGGTTTACATTTTCCTCACAAGGGGTGGAGGAGGGGTAGGAAGATGTGCCAGGGGAGGTTTAGGTTGGATGTTAGGAAAAGGTTCTTCACCCAGAGGGTGGTGGAGCACTGGAACAGGTTCCCCAGGGAGGCAGTCATGGCCCCAAGCCTGACAGTATTCACGAAGCAATTGGACAACACCCTCAGACACATGGTGTGAATTTTGGGGTTGTCCTATGCAGGGACAGGAGTTGGACTCGATGATCTTTGTGGGTCCCTTCCAACTCAGGACATCCTACGATTCTGCTAATTTTCTCCAGTGGTTTGAAGAGGTCTGAGCTGTCCATCTGAGTCTCGGGGGAGTTGCAGGGACGACTGCAACTACATGTTTGGGCTCTGTTACCCAGGCGTTCAGCTTGAATCTCAGACTCCAAAGCACTGCTGATTACTCACGGTCCCAGCATGGGTGCTTTTGCTTAGGTGAAATGTAGTTTCTAGAAATGGAGCAGGGAGGGTGTTAAATTTCCCTCTAAGCATTAATCACTTGAGGCCTGTTATTACCAGAGTACACAGGTGTGGTATATTAGTGCTGACAGGGGGTCCTAAGATGCATTTTTGCCCAGCTATTTGTCACTCTACCTGTGCTCTTAAGACTACTGTTGCATAAGGCCCATAATGCTTAGACAGATTTTTAAACAGAACGGTTGGAGGTGACACACAGGGGACAAGTTCCTTAAATTATTGCTGCAATTATGGTGGAGTTGCTGCTTGCACACTGAATACTTCCCTCTCACTCTGAATGATTGTGGTATTTGTGCCAGAGCACCAGAGCCAAAATTGTAATTGCTACCTCCCTTCTCTTTCTTTCTCGGGGTGGGCTGGGAAATGCGGGCATGCTGGGTTAGGTGGGCCACTTTTTGTGTGTGTGCTTCTCAGTCTGGATGATTTCCTGGAGACCCTCCTTCAGCTCAAAGTTGTTTCTCCTGATTGTTCTGCAAAGTTTCTTTGGGTAACTGAATTTACCTTGGTGCACCAAAGCAATGAACTCAAGCTGACCCCTTCAGCCTTTATCTTTGATACAGAGAATTACATTCAAGCTGCTTTGTGCAGTGTTCGGAAGTGAGATATTGTTCTCAAAATAGGGATGTAGAATTAAATACAAAATCAAAGAGTTGAGCAAGGCTGTTTTTCAAAAGATTGTGCTGTCAGTGGTGCAGGAGGTTTTTGTTTCACACAGTGACAATGCAGCAATAGGGTTTTTTTAATAAGGCACAGCGTGTTAGCTTTACTGTTATCCATTGCTTACTGATTTTGTTGAGTTACCTTCCTCCCTGGTTCATCTATTGGAGGTGGGATTCTTGGAAAATAAGCTAACATCTCGCTAAATGCTTATATCCCCATTGCTAGCCTGGATAGCACCTCTTGCCATGCAAAAAGCAAATGATGTTTTGGAGGGCATCTGTTGCAAAGAGAAGAGAAATCCTAAGCCCTCTGGAAATCTCTGCTGTGGCAGTAAGGTACCTTACCATTGACTGAGTACAAACAATGTTCTGCCCTCTCTTCTGATGTTGTCTCCCATGTATCTCAATTCTTTGTTCTTTGTCTGAGATGCCCTTAGAACTGTTTCTTGGTTTCCTTGCCTGCTGCCCTGTTGCTTCCCATTCTGCTCTCTTGTTGCTCCTCTAGTGTCTACAATCATAGAATCATTTAGAATCATAGAATCATTTCAGTTGGAAGAGACCCTCAGGATCATTGAGTCCAACGATAATCTAACCTCACTCTAGTACTAAACCATGTCCCTAAGAACCTTGTCTAAACAACTTTTAAACGCCTCCAGGGATGGTGACTCCACCACTTCCCTGGGCAGCCTGTTCCAATGCCTGACAACCCTTCCTGGGAATAATTTTTCCTAATATCCAATCTGAACGTCCCCTGATGCAACTTGAGGCCACTTCCTCTTGTCCTATCACTTGCTGCTTGGGAGAAGAGACCAACACCCTCCACACAGCAGCCTCCTTTCAGGTAGTTGTTGAGAGCGATAAGGTCTCCCTTCAGCCTCCTTTTCTCCAGGCTAAACAGCCCCAGTTCCCTCGGCCGCTCCTCATCAGACTTGTGCTCCAGAGCCCTTACCAACTTTGTCACCCTCCTCTGCACTCTCTCTAGTACCTCAATGTCTTTCTTATTATGAGAGGCCCAAAACTGAACACAGTGTTCAAGGTGGGACCTCATCAGCACTGAGTACAGTGGCACAATCACTTCTCTAGTCCTGCTGACGACACTATTCCTGATACAAGCCAGGATGCTCTTGACCTTTTTGGCCACCTGGGCACACTGCTGGCTCATGTTCAGCCATCTGTCAATCAACACCCCCAGATCCTTTTCTTCCAGGCAGCTTTCCAGCCACTCTTCCCTGAGTCATTAGCGTTGCCTGGGGTTGTTGTGACCCAAGTGCAGGACCCAGCACTTGGCCTTGTTAAACCTCACACAATTGGCCTCAGCCCAATTATCCGGCCTGTCCAGATCCCTCTGTATGGCCTTCCAACCCTCCAGCAGATGAACATTCCCACCCAGCTTGGTGTCATATGCAAACTTACTGAGGATGCACTCAATCACCTCATCCAGATCATTGATAAAGAGATTAAACAGAATGGGCCCCAATATTGAGCCCTGGGGAACACGACTCATGATCGGCTGCCAACTGGATTTGTCTCTGTTCACCACAACCCTTTGGGCCTGGTCCTCCAGCCAGTTCTTTATCCATCAAAGAGTGCACCCACCCAGGCCGTGAGCTGCCAGCTTCTCCAGGAGAATGCTGTGGGATATGGTGTCAAAGGCTTTACTGAAGTCTAAGTACGCAACATCCACAGCCTCTCCCTCATCTACTAGTTGGGTCACCTTGTCGTAGAAGGAGATTAGGTTGGTCAAACAGGACCTCCCTTTCATAAACCCATGTTGACTGGGCCTGATCACATAGTTTTCTTGTATGTGCCATGTGATGTCAGTCAGGATGACCTGCCCCAGCACCAAGGTTAGACTGACAGGATCCCTGGATCATCCTTCTGGACCTTCTTGTAGATGGGCACCATGTTGGACAGCTTCCAGTCAACTGGGACCTCCCCAGTTAGCCAAGATTGCTGATAGATAATGGAAAGTGGCATAGCGATCACCTCTATCAGCTCGCTCAGCACCCTTGGGTGTATCCCATCTGGCCCCATAGACCTGTGGGTGTCTCTAAGTGGTGTAGCAGGTCACCAGCCGTTTCCCCTTGGATTAATTTGGGCTTCATTCTGCTCCCTATCCCTGTCTTCTGGCTCTAGTATGGAGGATATTTCTGTCTCTTCTTTCCCATATCCTTTAACTGCTTCTCTCTTTTCCTCTTACACCTCTGTCTGTGCTTCTGTTGATAAAGATTCATCTAGACCTGTCCTGTATGCCTCTTTCTATCTTGCCACTCTTCACCTTCAGCCTGTTCCCACCAGCTGTCTCTTATGTACTTTCAGTCTGTTGACCCTTATTCCACACACTTTCCCATTCTTTCCCATGTAAAATACACATTAATTCCAACTGGTTCTTGCACGAGGCCCCTCCACAAGCATGTCCAAAGCTACTTCAGTGCCTTGCATCAGCCTGCTCCAGTGAACATCTCAGTCACAACAGCTACAGAAAAAGCTTGGTCTGTGGCTCTTTCGCTTGTTCCTGTTGAACAAGAAATGAACAGCTTGCAGGAGTCTGTGTGCTGTACTACGTGCCAAGTACTAATGGAGTATTTAGTGAGTGTTAGGAGACTTGAGTTGAGACTCAGAAGTTTCACAGGGGCTACATAGGTTATCTAAATCATGTGCAATATATGAATCAAAATGCTGTCTGCAAGCCAGTTCAAGCCTAAGCATTGCAAAGATACATATATGAACCAAAGGGGAGAGGAGTAGGCTGTAGCTACAACTTGAACTTGCCATGTAAGCAGGCACTAAGTACGTTTTGGAGAACTAGGGTGTATGGTTTAGGTAGCTGACAGTCTTGTCACAATCTATAGGATAGCTCTAGTGTTGTATGATCAACAAAATATTGCTGCTTCTTAGGTTCCACGAATAAAAATAAATCTTCAGGATAACTGTACAGCCTGGTAGGCGCAGGCTTCGAATTCTTGGGGTCTGGGAATGCTTCTCTGAACTGATTAGTGCTCAGCACTATGGAGCTCTGGATTCCCTCTTGCTTAGTTAAATTTGGTTCTTAAGTCTTTGCCACCTTCTTCTTGGGTGAGATGAGAATAAGTCTCTTATTCTTCCTCAGCTAGACACAACTCTTCTCTCCTCCTCATGAATGTGCTAGCAATGCAAATAACCCCTGCTATCATAGGCTGCAGAGTGCAAAAGCTTTTAGAGAAATGTCATCAAGCAAACTGGTGGCAATTGTTAATTAGGGTCATTACCCAGTTCATGGCTGTAGAGGCCAGCAGAACATGCCTCTTGGCACATTCTATGCAAAAATATTAAGCCATATAGAATCATGGGCAGCTGCAGAATGATATGAAAACATGCCATTTATCACCCTGTTGATTTGTCCATTCTGGTATTAACTAGGACAGTGTGATACAGTATTTTGCCACCTCCTGCTGCCGTTATTCATCTTTACTACGAAAGCTCAGTATTGTCCTTCGTAGCTTGCCAGCCACCTTAATAAAGATGATCCTTATTCTTCTGTCTGATACTATAGCTCTCTCAAGAGAAAGTCCATTTAAGGATGGACTTTAAACTAATGTATCTACAGGAGACCATGTTATTGAAGTTTTATTTTGGTAACTGATTTTTCAGCTTCTTTTAACCCAGAAATGAATATCTCAGAGAACCTGAAAAATGTGAGTTTTGCAGGGAGAACGTCTAGGTCTACTTGCTTGCTTAGAGGAAAGAAGAAACGTTTTCCTATCAGATCTATATTAGGCTTTTCTTTGGCCCCAAAAGAAAAAATAGCTTTAAGAAGTGTGTGTTGTGTGGGGGTTTTTTTGTGGTTTGGTTCTGTTCATTTGGTTTTTGTTTTGTTTTGTTTTAAATTCTTTTTGTTCCTTCACTAAAAAGACAACAGGCATAGTGACACATACATTTGATAGTCTATAATCATGTAACAGCAACCCCATCTGACCTTGTAGAGACAGAGGTTCGGGTGCCTTAATTAAGCTTGTTGCATTCAGTTTCACTTTCTTCATGGAGGGAAAGATTCCTTCATATCTTAAAGGATTAGCAACAAGTAACAGACGTATGTTGAATACTTGTTATCCATTGGTGTTGGCAGTACTTCAGTTGGAGGGGAGATCAGGCCAATGAAACAAAGACGTAACATGTTCTACTCTGAATATCTGCGATAGAGGCACAGATCATGCAAAACACTTGTGTGTGAGTTAAATCTGTGAACAATGTCACCTTTCTATGGTCAGTCAGTGGTAAATCTTTGCTGTAGACCCTAGGTGTGCCCAGGTCCACAGGCAACCTCATTTTGCCTGTTCTAAAGATGGCCTCTACCCTAGTGTAAAGCACTCCAGGTCCTTTGACTTGGCCCAGGTCTGAAAGTGGTCATACTCTCGCTCCTCAAAACTTGTGCTGAAATTGCTCTGAGATGAGGAGTCAATCCTTTATCTATGTCCAGGTGATCACAAAAGGCTCTTTCCAAACTCCTGGAGTCTTCTCCAGGAGGAGAACAGGGGAGGTCTAAGGAGGTCCCCGCTAACTGGAAGCTAACCAGTGTTATTCCAAGTTACAAGAAGGGCACAAGAGAATACACAGGAGAATACAGACTGTTAGTCTAACCTCAATTACTGGAAAAATTATGGAGAATATTATATCGGGTGCTATTGAAAGACATTTAAAGAACAATGCAACCATAGGGCACGGTCAACACAGGATCACAAAGGGAAAGTCCTGTCTAACTGATCTGATATCCTTCTACAATAAGGTCACCTGCCTAGTGGATGTAGGGAAGGTGGTGGACATAGTTTCTCTGGATTTTAGTAAAGCTTTTGATATTGTCACTCATAACATCCTTCTGGACAAGTTGTCCAGCTGTGGAGTGAGTGGGTTCACAGTGCATTGAGTGAAGGACTGGCTAAATGGCAGGGCTCAAAGGTTGCAGTACATGGGTCTACACCTGGCTGGCAACCAGTCACCAGTGGTATTCCTCAGGGTTCAATTCTAGAGCCGATTCTGTTCAACATATTTGTCAATGATCTGGATGCAGGACTTGAATATACCATTAGCAGGTTTGCTGATGATACCAAACTGGGAGGTGCTGTTGACTCTCTCAAGGGAGAAGATGTCTTGCAGAGGGATCTAGATATAGTGGAGCATTGGGAAATTATCATTGGCATGAAATTTAACAAGAACAGATGCTGGATTCTGCACCTGGAATAGAATTATGTCAGGCACAAGTATAGACTGGGGGAGGAGTGGCTGGAGAGCAGCCCTGCAGAAAGGGACCTGGGGGTGCTGGTCAGCAGCAGCCCAATACAAGTCAGCAGTGTGTGCCCTGGCAGCCAGGAGGGCAAACTGAATCCTGGGGTGCATCAAACACAGCATGAACAGCCGGTCGAAAGAGGGGATTGTCCCACTGTACTCAGCATTGGTGTGGCCTCACCCTGAGTACAGTGTGCAGTTCTGGGCCCCACAGTTTTAAAAGGATGTTAAAGTACTCAAATGCATCCAGAGCAGGGCCATAAAGCTGGTGACAGGGCTCAAAGGAATGTCCTATGAGGAGTGGCTGAGGACTACGGATGTGTCTAGTTTGGAGAAGAGGAGGCTGAGGGGCAATCTCATTGCTCTCTACTGTTTCCTAAGGAGGCACGTGGAGAAGGAGGTCCTGAGCTCTTCTCCCCGGAATCCAGTTATAGGACACATGGGAATGGTTCAAAGCTGCACCAGGGAGGTGTAGACTGGACATTTGGCAGCATTTCTTTACCAAGAGGGCACTCAAACACTAGAACAGGTTTCCTAGTAAGATGGTCAATGCTGTAAGCCTGTCAGTGTTTAAGAGGCATTTGGACAATGCCCTTAATAACGTGCTCTAACTTTTGGTCAGCCCTGAATTGATCAGGCAGTTGGACTGGACCATCATTGTAGGTCACTTCTGACTGTGGTATCCTATTCTAATCTATTCTCCTGTCTCTGTCATATCATTTTCTCTTCTCCCCACCTTTTACTGAGGAGTGCTGTGAGTCTTTGGTCCTGTCCCTGCTGTTGCTTGATGTTAAAGGCTCACAGGGGTCTAATGCAGAGTTCACTGCTGTTAAGCAGTCATTTACCACAGTCAGTGGCCATATTCACTGTCCAAATCCCAGTGAATCTGAAGTACCTAAGCAGGTAAAAATATATCTGGGCTTCTTGTTTCTCAGACCAAGACAAAAGCTTTGACCTGCTCCTTGGCATGATAAAAAGCATGCAGCACAGATGGGGAAATGAAGGCACGTGGCAAGTCTTAACATATAATGACATATTCTCAGTCTTTCTATAGCAAGCTTCAGAGATGCCCTTTGAGAGGACATGCCCTCGATTACAGCTATGTTAAACATATACTTTTTCTAAAAATAAATTAGAAACTGTACCCTTTTCCTTAAATCAATCTTAATTCTTTGGTTACAGTTAAGTAACCTGATTTTTAGAAAGTTTTTTTTTTACAATTGGACATGTTTTCCACTCAGATTTTGTGTTCAGGATTATTGCAATTAGCTTTTTAAATCTACTGATAACTTGTTCACTCTTTCTTGCTCTTCAGTTGTTGGGTTTTTTTTTTTAAGTTTTGTTTCCTAATTCCATTCCCATCAGGACAGACGAAATATGTCATAACCAAATGAGTCAGTTGTCTCCATCTTCTGAAGTTTGTACTTCAAAGGCCTAATGTTTTCATTCAGTGGTATTTTCTAAAAGCAAAAAGGTTACTTTTCATGGTGGATTGAAAGACAACATTTGGAAAGCATGCCGGTGGGGGCTAAAACTGTCTGGCTCTTTTTGTTTGCTTTTATTTCTGGCTGGCTCCTGCCACCTTTCAGAACCACCTGTGCCCCAAGAGCTTTGTACAACTCTGTTACAGAACAGTACTTTGCCTTGGTAACAACCGTGTATCCTGGGAAAGCAGCTGAGAGGAGGTGAGAAAGCTGCCTTGGTACAGGAATGACAAGGGACTTTTGAATTTGCATACAGAAGTCTCATCCCACCAAAAACTTTACTTTGGTTCTTGACAGACCCAGACTGCTCTGGTAAAAGAACAGCATGAGTTGCAGGAAGGGAATTTCCAGTTGGACACGTCGGGGAGGGAAGATTTCCCCGTGCAGCACTGGGACAAGCCCAGAGAGGCTGAGGAGTCTTCATGCTTGCACATATTCAGAGTTTGATGGGATGGGCAGCCTGACCTTACATCACAATTGGTCCTACTTTGAGCAGGAAGTTGGACCAGGGACTTCCAGAGGTCACTGCCCACCTAAACCCTTCTGTGATGTTACATCACCTGTGCTTAATACAGTCAATCTTATATGTATTAATACTTTTCGAGAGAAGCAAGAAGATGTATGTGACAAAGAATTTCCCAGGTAAGGACAGAATTTCCCAGGTAAGGAGAGAACAAGGAGCAGGACAGAGAAGGAACAAAAAATGTTACTCGGGACTGACAGGTGCTTAAGCATCAATCTTCTCCAGTGACTGCTTTCCTAGGATACAGTTACCCATTGGACGGTTCAATATCCAGCTGCAACAAGAAGTAGACTCAGACCAGTGAAGTGACATGGGATGCCCAGGAGGCAGCGAGGAGCAAACACGTCCCACCCCTGCTTCATATCCGTCGCTTCAACTCACTAATCAAAGTCTGCTAGCCCAGATCAAACAGACGTGAGCTCTGGAAATGCAGCAGTTTGGGCTGAAACCTGCCTGTGGCTAGACCTCTGTGGATACAGAAAAAATAAAGTTTTGACAGAGGAAAAGCCAGAGCCATGTTCTACAATGGCTCTGTCTCCTCATGTGGAATTTCTGAGGGGAAACCTTTTTCAATCTGGAGACTGCTGGCATTTTTTTTTTCTGCTTTTATTAGTTAAACATAAAACTGCAAAGTTTTGTTTGTTTTGCTTTGCTTTCTCCTTTGTCTTATATGAAGTAGTTTCCTGTGATTTTTTTTTTCCTCATGGCAGTAGGGATAACAGAAGTTTCAGTTTTACAAGAAGCGTAGAAAAAGTAATGCATTGCAGGAGAAAGTCGTTGGGAGAGTGAAAGTGAGTAAGAAAGAGAGGCGGCATGGAACAGAACAGGGGTAGTGGCTTATCCAAATCTGCCAGGACTACTGGGGACTGGGACACTGCCTGGAAAAAGCAGGGACAAGCAAGCCCTGAAAGAGGAAAGTGAGGAAAAGAAAGCAAGCCAAGCAGTAGAGAGATTCTCTGAGAAGGTATGAAATTAGGGAATCAGTCCAGGAGACAAACACAACCCAAACAGACTAATTACTTAAAAGTCATTTTGGAGCAAGAGTCTCTCCCTCATCTGGGATACCTCCTTCCATCCTGGCTCCCTCCAAAGCTGCAGCTGCCCTGGCCCAGTCCTTGTGATAGTCCTGCTTCTAGTGGAAGGTTGGAGTAGAGATGTCCAGTGTTTCTTGTAATAGTGCTTCTATGAGTTTTATCTGACAGACTTATCAGAGGGAAGTATTAATGGGATGTTTGTTCATGCCCTTGGGATTTTAAAGAGAATGAGACTGCCTGCTGGTGAAAGAAGGTGGGATGTGCCACAGACAGGTGTGCTGGCAGATACTACCGTCTTAGTCTTGGAAAGATGTGGAAATTCAATTCTCTACCCAGTCAGTCATGTTAGGCCGATGTTTTGGTTTTTTGGAGCTTCCCCAGTCTTGCTTGTATCCCTTGGGCAGAGCATGAGAGAGAGAACAAAGCAGGTCTATGCCTGAAGAGTCAGGAAAGAAAGGAACACAAGAAAAGAGGGGCATACGCAGGGATTTTTCATCTTCCACATCCTGCAGTGCTTCTTTATTCTGTTCTTCACCATCACCCTGCATGTCTGAAGTCCATAGTGAAGGAGTTCACAGAATCACAGAACCATAGGAGTTCACAGAATCACAGAATCATAGAACCATAGAATCATAGAATAGCTCAGGTTGGAAGGGACCTTCAAAGGTCACCTAGTCTAACCCCCGCGCAATGAGCAGGGACATCTTCAACTAGATCAGGTTGCTCAGAGCCCTATCCAGCCTGGCCTTGAAGGTTTCCAGGAATGGGGCATCTACCACCTCTCTGGGCAACCTGGGCCAGTGTTTCACCACCCTCATCGTAAAAAACTTCTTCCTCATGTCTGGCCTGAATCTCTTCCTTTAGTTTAAAACCATTAGCTCTTGTCCTGTCGCAACAGGTCCTTCTAACATCTGTCCCCATCTTTCTAATAGGTCCCTTTTAAGTACTGAAAGGCCGAAATAAGGTCTTCCTGGAGTCTTCCCCAGGCTGAACAACCCCAACTCTCTCAGACTGTCCTCACAGCAGAGCTGTTCCATCCCTCTGATCATTTTTGTGGCCTCCTCTGGCGCCTCTCCAATAGGTCCATGTATTTCCTGTTCTGAGGGCTCCAGAGCTGGACACAGGACTCCAGGTGGGTCTCACCAGAGCAGAGCAGAGGGGCAGAATCACCTCCCTCAACCTGCTAGACATGCTCCTTTTGGTGCAGCCTGAGATAGGATTGGCGTTCTGGGCTGGAAGTGCACATTGCTGGCTCATGTCCAATCTTTCATCCACCAGTACCCCCAAGTCCTTCTCTGCAGGGCTGCTCTCAATCCCTTCAGCCCCCAGCCTGTACTGGTATTGAGGATTGCCCCAACCCAGGTGCGGGACATTGCCCTTGGCCTCATTTAACCTCATGACTTCCGCATGGCCTCACTTCTCAAGCTTGTCCAGGTGCCTGTGGATGGCATCCTGTCCCTCAGGTATGCCCACTGCACCACTCAGTTTGGTGCCATCCACAAACTTGCTGAGGGTCCACTCAATCCCACTGTCTATGTCACTGGTGAAGACATCCAGACACCCTGCCAAGGGCCTCAGAGCGCCTCAGCTGTGAAACTTGCCTCTACCTGTTGGTCTTGTCTTGTTCAAGATCCAAGCAGCAGTGATTCTGCAGGGGCTCAGGCAAGTAGCGCACTAGGGCTACCTGGGAGTAGAGGCTGTGTGAGTTTTCTCTATTGTCACTGCACTATCTCAGAGGAAAACTCTGCTTAAACTCCAGGAGATGGGCAAGGACCTTTGCACTCAGGAGTTGCAGGATGAGTCCTTCAATGGTGGGACAGGCTTTCTTCCCAACTGCTTTCACCTTGATGGGTCCTTGCAACCCCAAAATTGGGAGTCTGAGTGACAATACTGAGAGTCTTAACATGGCTTTTGTTACTGTGACAGTTTCTTCTGTGAGTCTCATAGCCTGAGATTTTCTGCTGGCTATCAGGAGTGGGGGACTGTGACCAGGCTCACAGATGCTGGGGAGCTGAAGTTATTCTATGGAAAATGGAGTACAGATGCTTTCTCCTTCAACCTTTTTCTTCTCCCACTCAGAGCTTCCTTAAATTCTTGTGTTATCTCTTTTCCTTGTCCTCTTATGTTTAGACAAGCATCACTTTCACCCTCTCCTATAAGGAGATTTTCCATGTGCTGCTGTTTCCCCTCTCAGCCACCAGTTGCTTATCTGTGAGCTCTGGTGGCCCTGGCTTCCCTTTGTTCCCCAAATACACTCGCCTGTCACCATTTGCAATAAACAGACGCCTCTTAGAGGGAGTGGGTACAGCTGTTAGATGGTGCTTGCTGTCACTATTAGAACCTGTTCTTCAAATGGAGAGACATTTCCACAGATGTTTGGCTGACTACCTTGCAAGAGTTTGAGTATCTTCTTTAACAGCAGGGTTTTACAATACTGCGTTGAGACATGGGGAGTGTTCTTTTCCCTCTTTCTTTTAATCTGTTCCTGATTTATTTTTTTCCACTGTTCAGCTGTTTTGCTCTTGGCTTGGGGAAGGAATTACAACTGTAGCATGTTTGCCATTTATTGTACAGCCCTTTGTGGTTTTTGGTTCTGTGTAAGATGGGTTTCTCCTGTGTCGAAATACTTCATGTTAGGAAGTCTACAAGGAAGGTATGTCTGTGTAATTTAATCCAGGAGCCAGGAGGAAAGTGTGCCACTTGGTGAACTCATGCTTGGTCAGAAAACACACTCACTTGGTCACTCACATGGACCTGCAAAGACTGGCAGCCAAAGCATGGAAGATTTAGGAAGCTGTACCCATGATAGGCAAAAATTATGAACTAACACCTGTAAAGGGGGCTTCAAGACTCACAAATCCCATTCAACCCTAGCACATTTGTGGATGCAACTTATTTCTCACTGTGAAGCTGGATGCTCAGATATCTCTAGATTTTGCCAGTTTCTCTCAACATAGAAGTGGTGAAGCTTTTTTTAAAAACAAACAAACAAACAAACCCAAACAACAAACAAAAAGAAGTCTGTTCCTTAGCATACAAACAAACAAACAAGCAATTTAAGAAAAAGGTGCAATTTTTGATTAAACCACATGCCTCTGCAGACCTACCTTGTTCCATGTCCAAATGCTGCCTTCCAAATTCCACCTATCTCTTTCTACGCTATCTACCATGTCCCTGGGCAGCAGCTATGTGCTGAACTGCTGCCTTTGGAGTGTTAGGGATGGGTGCTCATTGGCACACTTTGGAAAGCTCGTTTGAACAGTTACGTATGTGCATCCCATGTGTGAGCTTCTTTATTCACACTACCTGCTGCAAACTGGATTTATAATAGTAAATAAAACATCACGGATCCGAATGATGATGGTGATGCCAGTTTTGTAACTACTTGACTTGGGCAGGATTTATCAGACAAGCTACCCAGAGAAGTGTCTAATCACTTTCGTGATGTACTTTACATTGGCAACTAAATCAGCAGAACATTTATTACGCAGCAGAGCAGTAAAGATAATCTTTTATGCAGGTTTTCATCATTTGTACACATCAGCATGTCTTTTGTTCCTCAAAGCACAACATGAGATCTTTTTAGAGTAGAAAATTCTGTTTCATATGTTTCACAATGTATTTGAAGTCCAGCACCAAAACCCTTCCCTTGTGCTCAGCTCTGATTAAATCTGCCTTGGTTTCTCAGGAGAAATGCTGGCTAGGAAGGAGAGCATTCTGAGATCTCCTCTGACGAACTGATGAAAGCATTGCTGTGTTTTGTATTCCAGCAGGCATGCTGCTGTGCTTTATTTATATTTTCAATGCAATGCCATTTTGTATGTATCAAAACAGGCAATGAAATTAATATACAGTATATAAATGCATTATAGAAAAAGAACAACTATGGCAGCTGCTTTAGAGAAGTGATTAAGATTTAAAAGGCAATTTGCCAGTGGGAGAAAACAAAATAGACTCATTATTTACCATGGCTACATCCCTAATGGAGTGTGGAAATTATTTTATTAATGTTTTGGTATTTCAGAGGGTGTTGTGGGGTTTTTTTGTCTGTTTGTTTGGTTTGGTTGTTTGGTTTTGGTTTTGTTTTTTTTCTTGATGACTACAAAAGATCTGCTTCTTTAACAGGAAGCACAATTGCTCCAAAAGTTAACATTTTCTGTGGCAAACCCAGTTGCTCTGGCAACTGCTTTTTCATCCAGATGATAATCTTCAAGAAACAACTTTCTGCCTCCATTTTGGGCCAACGTACTTGTCAGTCAACTCAATTCATCCTCTAGAGGGGGTCATGGCATTTCTTCTAGAAAAAAATATGTGCAGAGGTGCTGGTCCACTGGTCCACTGGTCATTGGAGCTCAGCAAGAAGGGCACAGCAAAGGCTTTGACTAACTTGTAAAAAGGGTCTTTGGACTTTCGAAAGTCTGGAAGGTATCAATATCATAAACAGTAGAAAAGAGGAAGATATTTTCAAAAGTCCTGGTGAAAAAGACAGAGGGATAGGGCATAAAACTTCTCACAAGGCATCTAGATCTGTGACCTGGTCCTTCTCAGCCAGACTTTTACAACTCTCAGTCATTTTCTTACCACACTGAAAGCTGGTTCCACTCTCTAAAACTCGGAATTTTTCTGAAACCGCTAATCTCTGTATTTCAGAGACCTTTTGAGACTTCTAGATCTTTACTTCTAATGACTTCCCAGTACAAGTTTAGCTTGCCTAGACTGACCCTTTTAAATCAACTGGGCTGTAGACCACCCCACACTCCAGGCTGTTGACCTGGTAAAGATGGTCTGGCACTTCAAACAACAGGGAGAAACTGTACCTGTGAGACCTGTGACAATCCCTGATTTTTTTATTATTTTTTTTAAGTTGGCTTAGAATGAGGGGAAACAGCAGCAATTTTCTTCTGGCAAAGCCTCTAGGTTTTGTTACTTGGATAGCAAGCAAATAAAGACTTGAGATCTGTTAATTGGTTCTGTTGAGATGTCTATTGACTGAGCAATTAGGATGCCATTGCAAGAGAATGCTGGTGTATTGGGCCAGGCTGTTTGGATGTAGAAATTTTGGAGCCTTTGACTTTTAAGGTAACTGTTGCCTGAATAAAGTGAGTAAGATGCTGAAACAGTGGAAGATAGTGCCCTGAATAGCCCTTGGGATATACATCTGCTCTGTGTTAAGTGTACACATGAATGAATCCCATTTCATTTTGGCTAGCTGTCTGCTTTACTTATTGCAGGAAGCTGTGAGTACAAAAGACATAACAAGAATTTGTGTTGTAAGAACAGTTCTTTAATCTTGCTAATCAAAGGATATTAGTAATGCCTTCTGCTTTTGCATATGACTCTTTGTAATAATTTTGGTAGAGCAAAAAACACAACTGTAGCCAGTTTCAAGCTAATCTGACTGTCAGCAAAGGTATCTTATAATTAAATACTACTTTAGTCTGTTCTAGTATCTAGATTTTATTCCTTCAAGACTTGGAACTAATTACATTCAGGTTTAACCTTAGCCTAGGCAACTTTCTCTGATAGACCTTGAAAGTGCTGAGCTCCAGAGGCTGACCTTCACTTTCTCTAACAGTTTGGATACAAAATTGTAGTGAGATAAAATTGCAAGCACTGCTTCTGAAGAATTTTAACTGGTGCTTTCCTTTTACATTTGAAGTCATGCTGTGAGCTAAGGAAGTAAAAAATATTTAGCTAAGTCAGAGGAGCACAATGTAGTGAAAGTGTAATCTGAATTAAAAAGTCACATGCTTACTGGCCCCTGCTGCAGACCATTTGGCTTGCTCCCTTTGGGTCTGAGATTCCTGCAGTGTGATCCTGTGCACACCTATCTGGGCCAGAAAACTGCTATATTTCTTCACGTGGCAGCTATGGCAACCTGGGGAGTATCGTAGTTAGCCTATTTTACTGCTAGGATACTAGGAGTATCCTACTAGACTATTCTTGTCTCTACACCAAGTAGGTCTTGAGAGCCAGGTGTTTGCCGCTTCCCTCCCTGTGGCAGAGGAGATGCCTGACAATCTCCTTTTGCCCTGAAGTCTAAGGGAACCGCTGCCCTTGGTGGCAGGTCCAGGAAAGTGCTGACACTGTGGCTGAGTCATCTTGGGTAGGGCTGGAAGGCCTTGCCATGTTTAACACCTCCTAGAAGGGAAACATATTCAGTTGGTGCAAAACTAATTGCGGGTTTGGACCATGAATTTTAAATAATTACAACCAGGTTCAAATACAACTTTATTAATCAAAATGGGAACCATTACAATCAACACAGTTTTGCCAATGAGAAATGTTTGTTTATTCCTGTAGCAAAAAAATCCATGCTTTGGGATTCAACAAATTCTTGGAAAGTATTTTCTGCATCCTGCTGGTTCTGGAAGCATTTTCCCTGCAAAATGTTGTCAAGATGCTTGAAGAAGTGGTAGTCAGTTGGTGAGAGGTCAGGTGAATATGGTGGATGAAGCAAAACTTCGTAGCCTAATTTATTCAACTTTTGAAGTTTTGGTTGTGCGACGTACAGTTGGGCCTTGTCATGGAAAAGAATTGGGCCCTTTCTGTTGACCACTTCCAGCTGCAGGCATTGCAGTTTTTGGTGCATCCCATCGATTTGCCTAGCATACTTCTCAGATGTAATGGCTTTGCTGAGATTCAGAAAGCTGTAGTGGATCAGACCAGCAGCAGAGCACCGAACAGTGACCACGACCTTTTTGGGGGGCAACTTTGGCTTTGGGAAGTGCTTGGGAGGTTCTTCTTGGTCCAGCCACTGAAGTAGTTGTTGCTGGTTGTCATATAAAATCCACTTTTCATCACATGTCACAATCTGATCAAGAAATGATTCATTGTTGTCATACAGAATAAGAGAAGATGACACTTAAAAATTATTACTTTTTTTATTTTCAGTCAGCTCATGACGCACCCACTCATTGAGCTTTTTCACCTTTCCAATATTCTTCAAATGCCAAACAACCATAGAAGGGTCAACATTTAGTTCTTTGGCAGCTTCTCAGTTCTTTGACAACTTCTCGTGTAGTTGTAAGAGGATAAGCTTTGATGATTCCTCTAAATTGGTCATTGTCAACTTCCAGTGACCAGCCACTATGCTCTTCATCTTCAAGGCTCTTGTTTCCTTTGTGAAACTTCTTGAACCACCACTGCACTCTAAGTTCGTGAGCAGTTCCTTGGCCAAATGCGTTGTTGATGTTGCGAGTTGTCTCTGCTGCTTTACGAGCCGTTTTGAACTTGAATAAGAAAAGCTCTTGAATTTGCTTTTTGTCTAACATCATTTCCATAGTCTAAAATAAATATAAAATAAATAGCAAGCTGTAAGTCAGTAGGAAAAAAAACCAAAACACAAACATGAAGTGAGAAAAGCACATTAAAATTATATATAACATAACCACCTATATTTAAGAATATAATCCAATATCAAATGGTGAATTTCAACAATGTAAAAACCACAATTCCTTTTGCACCAACCTAATAGTTTCTTCGTAGTTTTTCAGTTTGAGTCACTGATTATTTTTGTGGAGTTTTTTGTTTGGATATTTTTGTTTGTTTGTATGATTTTTTGTGGTGGTGGTTGGCTGGTTTTTAATTTTCTTGTTTCTTTTTCATTGGTTGGTTGGTTGGCTGGTTTTGTTGTGTGGGCAAGTGTTTCTGATAAAACCCACTCACCTCAGCAGTTCCTTGGTCATGCCCATGACCTGCTGTAACATGCAAAAGAATTTGACACAACTTCTGGCAAATCTCCTTTGCTCTCAATATTAGTAATCCCTGCCTGTGTTTTATGATGGGACTATCATTATTTGCCTCTCAGCAGTCCATGTTTTTTGCTAACGTGCCTCTCATTCATAGGTATGAAATAAAGGGATGCCGTTTCACAGCTAGGAAAGTTGGACCACAGAAACTTTTTGGGTCTGTGTTGTCGGATGCCCTTAGGTGCCCTTGGTCACTTGTTTCCAGGCCATCTGACCTCTGCGGGGTCACAGATTTGCCAGTATCTCCAAGGCTAGCTTTCACCTGCAAAACCAGGAGACAGCAGAGTGATTTTGGACAATGGTTGAATTCTTAGTTGTTGCCTGATGCCAACCACTGAAGGACAAGGCTTAACTCTGAGGAAACGCTTGCAGGGCAACATATTTTCCCTGAACCGTGACTGCCCTGGTCATACCATGAGAGCTAGCTGAAACTCCGAGACACTAAAATATGCTAAATACAGTTTTGTCAGATAGGAATCTCTCTTCCAAGCAGAGATTACCCAGAGGGTGAGCTGCTCAGGGCAAATTAACATTCTAGAAATAATAAAGCAAGTTTAAACCTGTTTCTGTTTATCTGACAAGTGCTTTCAGGCTAATAATGGAAAGGGCAGCATCATTACACAGTAACAGGCCTCCTTTCCGTTGTTCTGTGAAACTGCACTTCATTAAAAGGAACCTTTCTCCTGTCCCTAAATAGTAAACTATAGCAGTAGCAATATAAAACCACTTCAATATTTTATAGCAGCTAAGGCTGCCTGCTATCTATAATTACAGTCAATACTTGGACTGGAGAGAAATGCCTTAATTTTCTTAATGTTTCATGCGTGGAAAAACAATCAGGCTTTTCTTGTATTTCTAATTGCATTGGCTGGCTCTAGATGAGTGTGCTTTTCCGAATTATTACCAGGCACTGGCGAAAGTAGAACTGAAGTAAAACCTTCTCACAACTAAACGCCAGTCCTTGTTGCAGTGTACTTGCGCAAGCCTCTTATCCCAAGTCCCATTGAGCTTTAGGACCTCAGTTCCACATTCATAGACCTTAAACCTGGATTAAATTCTGCCTGAAAAGCAATGAGTCTGGGAGCTCTCTCTGCCCTGATGAGTGCCAGCTGTGTCTTGTGCCATTTCCCGCATCCCTATGGTCCTGCTAGGAAAGGGAAGGTGGATGCCTGAGATCTTAGATGGGGAAGAAATGGAGAGCAGCTTTGCTCAGCTAATG
Source organism: Pampusana beccarii (assembly GCA_013399365.1). Lineage (NCBI taxonomy): Eukaryota > Metazoa > Chordata > Aves > Columbiformes > Columbidae > Pampusana > Pampusana beccarii. The sequence goes on along the minus strand of VWYH01005543.1, from coordinate 218,803 downwards.
AATTACAGGTAGAATAGAGGAGAGCAAGGCAGAAGCCATAAGTTGCAGAGATTTTTCTATTGTCCCTTGGGTTGTCTTGCTGGTCCTTAAGAAGGGAGAGCCAGGACCATGAGAGCTCAGGCCTTAGTCTTGAAGGAAGGGAGTCCAGCTTGTTCATGTGTGTATGGAGGACCAACACTCAAGTGGTACAGACCCTGTCCTTGGGATAGGGATGAGAGATCCCACCACAGTTAGGTGGAAGCCATTAGTTATAGCACTGAAAGGACAAATAAGTGAGAAGAAGAGAGCATTTCTGGCTGATGCTGCTTGGATGAGGGGAGTTGAAACAAAGGCACCATGGCTGTAACTGTCCCTCTTTCTTAGTTCTGTCTCCAAAAGAAATGTAGGAAACATCATTCCCAGGTCCTTTTGAAGCAGTCTGGGCAGGTCTATTGCTTGACTTTCCCAAAAAGATCCTCAGTCCACAAAAAGCAGCACTTGTGTTGTCGTAAACAAAATGCTTTTGGCTGTGTGCTACAGAGAAACTACATCTGTGGACAACTGTCCTTTTGATGTCCCCTTCATCTCTCTCCTGAAGCCTAACAGACATATGCATCTTCAAGACATCTTCTGTCTGTGCTTAGATTTGCTTCCAATTGATTCAGCCCCAATTTGGGCTGTGGAGTCCAAGGCAGTGAAATATGAATATGGCCATGCTGATCCACTGTGCACAACTGGGTAGAAAGTTGTGGCACCTTCTACAGCCTGTGGGCTGCCTGAACACCAAAGGAGCCACTGCTTGAATCATGTCCTGTGCATTAAAGTGCAGAGCAGTCTGAAATTTGCACGTGCTTGCAAACATGTATTGTGTGAAAATGCATGAGAATTACCTTCAAGAAAGTTCCAAATTTGTTTGTTCGTTGCTGTAATTAACATGTCCCTGTGACACTGGTTGGGTAGTCAAACAAGGAGAGAAGATTAATGCACAGCTGACACCCTAACTGCAAGCACTGCTAGAATACCTATAACGCTGCTGAATACTTGCTGTAAACCTAATTTGGTTAACATACCTGAGCACAATCCGGAGTAGAAATTTCCCCATCGCTCACTGCCGTGCACAGTAAACTTACATGCTCTTGTGTTACTGCTGGTTGCCATTGTGCACCTGAAGTATAGGCTTTTTAGGTATGTTACCCGCTTGTTGGAATTGAACTGCAGTTGATACGAAAGCTTTGATGGCAAGTAAAGATGAGAAAGAAATTATTTCACTTTCTTGCCAGAAATACTGATCCCAGTAAGACCTATCATGTATTAGCCATGTGTCTGTGTGACAGTTAATGGAGCTAATGCGCAGGTAGCCCTGACGCAGGTGACTGTAGGGCCTGAGCTGTGTGGTCTAACAGGATTAGGATGCTGTAGGGCTGAGCCTTCCATTGTGGAAGAAACATGTTCATTTTCACTGGAGCAGCTGCAGTTCATGGTGTGCTGGCAAAGAGGATGATCGAAAAAAGTGCTTGCTCCCTGTGAGCCTTTGACAAAATCTTTGCAGCTCTGTTCCCTGTGCTGGCAGCTGTGAACACGAAGGCAGAGGTTGGAAGAGGAAACCCTGCCCCGCGATCTGAAGCAAAGGCTTTGCAGACAGAGAGAGCATCTCCAGGAGGGATCTGGGGATGGGCAAGGAAAGCAGTATCTTTCCATGTAGGACAGGGTATGTCCTGCTGCCTGCAGTCTCTGTATTTTTGCCCGAAAGGCCTTTTGCCATCTCCTTTTCTTTCACAGCAACACCTCAGCATTATTAAATACCAGTCCCATCCTAGAAACAGGTCTTCACAATCTTTTCACACAGCAGATGTATAGCTTCATAGAATCATAGAATCATATTGAATGGAAGAGATCCTCAAGATCATCGAGCCCAACCATAACCCAACTCTAGCACCAAACCATGTCCCTAAGAACCTCATCTATATGCCTTTTGAACACCTCCAGGGATGGTGACTCAAGCTTGGTGCAATGCAAGTGGGTGCTTGGCTACAGCTGGGCTGAGGAAGCTGCTGAGCTGCTCCAGGGCTAGCCACTGAATCCCATCCATGTGCTACTTTCCTGCCCCCTTTTCAAAAAAACGCGATGACTTTATGTCCTCTGGGGAGACCCATCTTACCTACTGACCATGCTTAGGAGACATTTCATGGCCAATAAACATAGCCATCTGTTTTTAGTCTTCTTCCAAGTGAACACATGAGGTCTTTTGAGGAATGGTACCAGGGGAGATTTCCCTTGGCTCTCACAGCTCTCTGCCGCTGTTTTCTGAACACCAGTTGGTTTAAGTAATATTCCAGCCCAAATGTTTGTGAAGGGAGAGCATCTCTGTGTAGGCCATTACAAGTCTCACAGGGATTTGTGGTTCCCATCCCTGTAGATTCAGCAATGCAGACCATTGCTACCTATGGACTCTCCCTACCTATTATTTGGATTATCCCCTGGTTATATTCTGCCTATTTCCATCTAAAATACTGCATGTTAATTCTACGTGCTGGTACTTTAGAGGCTAGTGGGAGTTTCCATCTTCTTGTGAGCTGGATTAACAGCTAGATAAGCAGTGTCACTCAGATCTTAATGACTTTGTCCTTGTGTTTCTTTTCGGTTTTGTTTGTTTGTGCAGTTTGTTGTTGCTTATTTATTTACTTATTACCTGTTTCAGGGAAGTGTCGCATTTCAGAGAAGAGTCTCTGGAGAAACAATTAAAGTTTTCATAGGTTGGTCAGGATTCTGTGCCCCAGTGTACTTGTGGTTTGAACTGGTGCCCTGAGCCTCACAGGGGAGCTGTCCCAAGAAACACGAAAGCAGAGCTACCAGAAAATAAAATAAAAAATAAAAGAGAGAAAATAAAACCCCACAACCCTGCTGTCAGAGAAATTACTGCAAAGTAGGAATGCCAAATTTGAACAAGATGACTGCCAGCAGCTCAAACAGGGAGAGGAACTCACCAACTGCGTGGTCTGGGAAGAATTCTCACATGTATGGGGAAAAAAAATGCAACAAGCATAGCCTGGTTTTATAACTTGGCTGTAGCACCATTAGCATCAGAGCAAATCCAAGTGTCATTCAGGGCAGGGAAAAAGAAGTTCTTATTCCAACATCTTTCTGCAGTGTTCAAAGCGGAGCTCGATAGTACCTAGATTAAATTATCCAAGAAAAACACAGTTGTCTAATCACTTACATGGCATTTTGCAGTTGATGCTCATGCCAGTTTTGTCGGTCTCCCTCACATGGAATGTTGCATACCTGTCTGCTTTCATCTTCCTTGACCAGCTAGGTTATATTTGAGAATTCCTCCTCTAAACTGATGTACCCGTATTTTCCATCTCTTTAGAAATAACAGCTTATGGTCTTCCTGCTGTATTAAATAGAAGCCATTGTCTCTCTCACAACCCTGAGCTCCATTCTGGTCTTTTTCTATAACAAAAGACTTTATTGGAGCTGAAATATGTAATTTTACAAACTCCTACACAGCCATAAAGCACACAGATATTCATTGTATCAGATTTACACAGCAAAGCCACAGACTGCACCAAACTGGCTAGGTAAAACAAAGATTTATTGGTAGTGGTGATCAGGGTGGGGAAAGAGCCAGTTTTGTGCTGGGAGATGCCAGGGTGATGTGCTTTGAACCAGACCACAAAGTCGTTTGTTTTTATCCACCTTGGCTACATAGTCACTGCTAGGATAACCCTGAACTGGTTGCCTCCTCTTCCCTTTTCCTAGGACCACAGGCAGAAGGGCCCTTTGTGTGCAACTCTCTTAAATAAGAGGTATCAGAGCACCTCCAAATGAAAAAGTTTGATGGTGAAGGGGGACATTCATAGATAATTTTGTTGCCTTAAAGACAGACAGCTAAGAGATAATAGCTAAAGTTTTTAAAGAGCAAAATAATTATTCTACTTTTCAGCCAGCCATTGGACAGGAAAGTACATATATCTACATATACTTATGTTGAGGGTGAGAAAAAGCCCTAAGCTCTTCACAAATCATTTTATGGTGTCTTCCTAGTTTAAGACCATCTGTGATGCTTGCTGAAGATTTGACCCCATATCAATTACGTACAAATGGCTGTGTGCCAACAACTGAAGCTGGGGCAGGAAACAACTCCAGTGCAAAGGCTGTGTTCAGCCTAGCCAAAGTCACTCTGCTTTGCAGAACAGCGTAGATTTCATCCTGAAAGTCTTGCCACTTCCCACCTCCTCATTTCAGTTACTGAGTCAAGGAATCAGTTATTTGAAAAACCCTGTTTTTCCTCTGCATTTTGGCTTGGGATCTTGCTGGTGCATCCAGATTCTCTTTTTCCTTCCTTACTTCACATTTAATGCCAAGCAAAAGCAAATTTTGTGCTCACATAAGTGTCTAGGACCCCCTTCCAGAGAAAAAGCCACACCTGTAAAATCAGCCTTCCTTCAAATTTGTTACAAAAATTGAGAAGGCATTTCAAGTATTCTTCTGAAACAGACAAACTAGAATTTTCTTTCAGTTACTCGAGGAAACAAACATTTTGAGCAAGTGTTCTTTAATATCTTTTCATGTTCTTGGAAGAGGTTTTGTACAAATGTGAAAATTAATTAAGATGCAGAATGTAGGATCTTGTTTATGTGAACATATTTGTTGAAAGTTTATGAGGGCTGAATATTGCAGTAATTGATGCGTGCTTGTATTTCAGTTTCTTGCGGATGCCATCTGGTCCAGTTAAGTTGCTCCGTTGTTTTATATGTTGTGTTGTGGTGGGTTTTTTTCTTTCTTATGATTTTGTGCATACTGTTGTTGGGAAGGAGAGGGAGTGAGAAAGAGGCAAGTGTGGACAGGCTGGAGGAAGGATGAAATATCTGTGAAAGTACAAGCGCAGGGTCAGTTCTGCCGAATTCAGTTTGTATACGTGCTTTACATTAGGAACTGGCAGCATGTGACTAGAAGGATGGATACATCTCACCCAGATTTTTGAACCGTAGTCAGCTAATTTCAGGAGTGAGAGAGAACATCTGCTGAGCTGTTAGTGAAAAATATGCATCCTTTTATCCCCTGCAAAAATGGACAATGTTTTCAAAGCTGCAAATAGTATGTGTGGTGGGGAAATTTAATTTTTGGAATGGCCATACCTGGACAATGCAACTGCTTTGCCTAAAGTGCTACCTGCTCCTGCTCACCATCCCTCAGCAATCAATGCATTTATGGGTAGTGAAATTTCTTTCTGTTCTCCGTTGTCCTGGTGTAATGGAGGAGTAACACACTTCCTGGAACCCAAATCAAGGGGCTGCTGATCTTCCGTGCCCAAGGTGTTGCCTTTCCATCCTGAGGGCTCCTTTCTGCTAGAAAGGGACTCTTCCTTCATGGAATGGACCTCATTTAGTCTGGCAGAGACCTGTTTGCCCATGGGCAACTCTGCACTGGTACCTGGTGATCTGGATGCTTTTTCTGTGCTGCTCCTGTGCTGACCAGCTGCCATCCTTTCCCTGCCACCATCCCGGAACGGTGCTGTCAGAGGGTTTTCCATTTCCCTGTTCACAGATTTTTCCTCCTCCTTCCCAGGTCCTCATCAGTGACTGTTAACCCTGCTTTTGGGCCATCAGATCTCTTCTCACTCCACGCAGGCAGCAGCAGATCTATTGCAAAACTGAATTCTATTCCCCAGCAACAAACTTCTCTCCCCGTCGTGGCCTCCAGGACAGCTGTGCTGGTGCAGAGAGAGCCAGGGCTATTCCAGGACTGGCCACATGTGAAGTGGCCAGCCACTACCAGATGCCACCTCCGAGGGAGTAAACCAGGTGATGGTGACACGTCTGTCTCCCCACAGGGACTTTGTGGAGTGTTTCTCCCTGCAATCTGGCAGGGAGATTAATTTTTCTTTCAGGCATGTTGTAGTTTAGCCCTCCCCCACCCCCAGTGGGTCGGAGAGGAGACTCAGAAAACAAAGGCAAAACTCATGGGTTGGGAGAAGAACAGTTTAAGGAAAAAAAAAACACGAAAAACAACAAAAAAACCACACAAGAACAAAACCAACAACAACAACAAATGTCTCTGTCAAATTGGCCTGATATCAACTAATGGAGTCTAAGTTATCAGAGGGGACTGAAGTGACTGAAATGTTTTTTATAAACCCAGGTGAAGAGCAGCATTTCAGCAAGGTGTAAACAGTTGCGGCTTGCTTACCTGGTAGCATTATATTGAATGTCCCTTTTCCCTGTGCCTTTATATTTAAGGTTCCAAACGCTTTGGAGAAAGTATTTTCTTTGCAGATGAGAAGGAAAAGGTTTCTTAATCGAGAGATTAAGATGTCATTGGTAGGCCTGTGTACATAACATAGCAAAAATACGTAAGTGTGGAGGGCTGTATATTGCTTTGAATAGTTTAAAATCTCTTTTTTATGACACTTGTTAGATGTAAGAGCTCTTTTCCTCCCCACACACTTGCATAATAAATTAAGAGATGTTTTTCATTGTCTAGAAAGAGGCAAAGCTTTGATAGATAAACCCAGGTGGAAAAGATATAGAGCCATAAATTCTACTCTGAGCAGAGCTGGTTGGGGAAAAGTTCAGCCTTCCTGAGGGATGGAAACTGCAACCTCTTTGAAACGTCAGTATTTCCCACAGCATATTTTTGTTTTGCCAAAAAGCAGAAAGTTAGGATAGAGCAATAACATTATTTTCTCTGGTCTGAGCTCACTCACTAACTGGTATCTCCCATGATGTCTTGTCTCTGGTTAGAAGGATGTGATATGTACTGGACTACTATCCTGGACTTACGACAAAACTATTTTTCAAAACATTAGAGTGATCGCAAACATAGAAATTCCTTTTTTTTTTTTTTTTTTCTTTTTTCCCCTGAGACAGAGGATCTGGAGGAAATGACCAAAGAGAGAAACACCACTTTCCTCCCGTAAGTGATGGTCAGTCATTTGTCTTTTGAATGATTAGGCAAAAACTCAATTATGGCAGAAGACAGACCCCAGTAAGGTTTATCTGGCAGCACAACTGTCTTTCATATTTGGAGAGCCAAAGTCTAACTACAGATTGGACTGCAAACTGGATTTTAAGTCAGGTTTTCCCATCCAGGTGCAGCCATTTCTAAGATTCATGTGGTAATTTACCAGTATTCTGCTTTGAGTGAAACAAATCTCATTCTCGGCCAGTTGGTTGGCTTCGAAGTGTCCTGCCAAATGTAGGAGCTGTGGTGCTGCTCATAGGACAGTACACTGGCGTAGAAAAGAGCTTAATGGCTCAGATGGTGCTGTGTTTTGTGTTATCTTGACCTTGTGTCAGCCACAAAGACCATGCAGTCACCCCTGTTGTGTGCTGTAGCAGGGCCTAGGATCATCCTGTTCCTTCTCCAGGACATCCTTCAATGTTTTTTTGATGAACCACTATGTTCGGGACTGTGGTACTTTACAAGGTGCCTGCACAAGAAGAAACATGTTTCTGTTGCATTAATCCTTTTGCATGAAAGTCTACTCTTTGTTGTAGATGTAGCATATCTATCAGTCTAGCTTTCTTTTCTTTTGCTGGGAGAATCCCATGGATTGTCTTCCATGCCTCTACCATGCTGGGGTCAGCATGGTCTTTACTGTAGCTTCTTAGCCCTTCCATCGTATTAAATGTTGAGAAGAGTAAAAAGCATTGCTCTTCTCTCAGATGTTTAATTCCCCCTAACCACCAAGAGAAAGATCATTATAGTTGCTTCTTGCATTTGCTGAGTAAGTATGTTCCAAGAGTGTTCTGGACAGACAGCTTTGCCACAATGTCCTGTCCTGCACTTAACCCTCTCAGTTAAATGAGGCTGGTCTGCACGAGACAACTTTCTGAAGTATTTCTCCTAGTCCTTGAAAAATGGAGACCAAAAGTAAAACAGATTGGTCAGCTTGCAGGTTTTAGGAAAAGCCTTACGTGGGAATTTTGCTGAGTTTCAGCAATGATTTCTCTGCTCACCTTTTGCCAAATGCTCGAGCTCTTTGTTTAGTAGCTTTGTATTGACAAGTAAAATGCGTTTGTAATTGCTCTGCTGAATCCAAGCTATGAAGGCTTTAATCTTTCATGCAGTGATAATCTGCTTTATTCCTGAGTTTCAGGATACCTGGAACGTACAGGTGATGACTGCTCTACCTTGTCCAAAATGCTTTTCTGGTGGAGGTATCTCTATGACAGGGTGGCATTCTGGGAGTAAATTCACAGCTTAAGGTTGAAGCTTATGGCAGTGTGCCTGGCTGACAACTGATGTAGCTGAAGCAGTAACCACGCTGTTACTATGGCAGAGGGCTGAGGCACACAGAAAGGGACAGGGACCCCTTTGATGATAGCAGGTAAAACCCAAAAGGAATCATGAGTCAAAGCCCTTTAATGTTAACACAACAATAAGGTACATTTATTTGGAATACTGTGCTTCCTGGTCATGCCTTTACCTAAAAGGACTCCTGAATGGGACTGCTGTCTGGGATGTGGGATGATTGCACAACACAATTGTTGCTCTTTAAAAGCAACTGTGGAAAGTTAGGGTATAGTGGTATAGTTCTGGGGCGGGGGGGGAGGGGGGGAAGATACTTTGCAGCAATGCTTAAATAACTCAGTCTGTTTTTTGAGAAGAAGATCAAAAAGTAGCTTGATTACAGGGTATGACAACTTCATAGGGAGAAAATAGCAGGTATTAAAGGCCTTATTCATCTAGTAGTGAAAACGTGAACAAAAACAATGTCTGGAAATGAAAGGCAGGAAAGTTCAAATGAGAAACAAAGCTTGTTTTCTGGCAAGGAGGAGGACTGGTGTGATCTCCTAGTGGGCATAACAAATTCTCCTTTTGTGTGTGCATTCAAGTCCAGACTGAGGGCTGTTTGGGGACAGTGCTTTAGGCAGATGTGAATAGCTGAGTTATACCTTAAAATGACTGGCCTGAGAATCATAGCGGGTACTACGCAAAAGATTGTCTGGTAGACTCTAGGGCTACAGAAAAAGATACTGGTATTATGTCCATGGTGCCACAAGTATGGACCACAGAAAAGCTGTATTTGAGTTTTATCAGCTTTAGGGCATTCCGTTCTTTCTCAAATGTTTATCATCCTCCCAACAAGGAGTATGGATGGCACTGGATTAAGGAATTGCACTGGTTTAAAAACAAATAACTGAAGCCCTAAACCACACTCATTTTTAACCTTCTCTATCTAGATGAATTAGTGAAGGATGCTAGGGAAAACACACACCTCTCAGTGTGAGTAAATGGGAGCTGTCATGTCCACCCCGTCCTTGGAGTGGGGTGTGGGAAGATGGTGTACGATGTCTGGAAAACCAGCCTCAGCCCATGCCCCATTGCTAACAGCTCACTCTACATAGGAAGCCTCATGAGTGGGAGGAAATGGCAATTCTTCTAACGGCAAGCATCTCCTCACTGCAAAAACAGATTGCACTGATACTGGTAACGCCTGCCAGAGCCAAGTAAAACCTGCTGGAGTAGCACAGCCATTGCTGAACTACGTGCCATGTTCAACTTTCAGAAAGCAGACATTGCCCACAGTGAAGAAACTCTCTGCATCCTACTGACTTTGCTCTCTGGAGGTGCTGGCATGGTCAAAGGAATATGCCAGACAGAGGTGCTCCTAGGATTTAAGTGGCCCTGGATGAAGGAGCTCATCTTGCTCAGCACTGGGAAAGGTCCTCCTGGAAACTGTGCCCTCCCCAAAGCATTCTTCCTCCTGGCTCTGTCACATGGCTTCTGCCCTGGAGTTAGAAGGGTTCATACCTTTACTTTTAAAGTTATTTTCAGGGATTTTGTAGCTCTTAAAGTCTATATCAAGGGCATAAAATACACTGTCATTTTATAAAAAAGGAACTATTAACCTAGAAAACTTCACCACTTCAAAAATTTTTGTCTTGTAACTATTGGAAACACAGATGTATCCATACTGCAGTAAGCTGATTTTTTCCATTGCTTTTGAGAAAAAATAATGAGCTAATTAAGCAATATCCCCTTTGGTCATGACATTACTGTTTTACAGAATGAACCTTATTCTGGTATGTAGGATATCTTATTTCTAGTGAAATCTGTTAAACTCAGAGCATACTTATTGATCAGACATGCCTTGAAATTAGTAAAATAATTCAACAAGTGTGTTTGATTTTGATAGGCAAACCTCTTGTTTCTTGGTCTGAGTCACCAAGGAACAGAGGTGCTACAGAAAGACATCTAGCGCTCTTTGTGTCCTTCCCTTGTACAATGATCTCTGGTATTGTTTTGAGCTTTACTTCAAAGCTTTTCTCCAAAGCTTTTCTCTTCTTTTCTTCCCTTGCCCTTCCCCCAATACAGCTTTCAACAGTCTAGCTGCCACTAAGGAATTTTCTCATTTCTTTTAATATCTTTTTCAAATAAGCCCTAGGAAGATTTTGAGAGGTATTTTATTCAGTTAAATCACATCTCAATTCTTCCCATAGAGAAGACATGTATGAAAAACATCTCCGGTGTCCATTAAAAAGCAATGTTTTGCTTTCCCACCTCTTGGGTTACTTATTCACTGGGCTGTTCTGTGAAAAATTAAGAAGGAATTCACTTGGATACATTGATGTGCATCCTAACCTCTAAGAGATTTATTTGGTTAGGGCTCTCTCACTTTTAGCCTTTTCAGGTCATACTCATTTTTAGTTTCCCTGAGTCTAATTTGAAAATTATGTTGGGTGTTTAGAAAAGCTGTAGTACTTGGTGAGGTGCTGGGTTGTCCAGTGATGGAAGGTTTCAAGATTTGGCTAGACAAAACCATAATAGACCTGGTCCAGTGTTGGCAATGGTTCTGCTCCAAAGGCAAGGTAGGTCTGGAGGCCTCCAGATGTCCCTTCAACCCAGACATAGGCAAAAAGTTATATGATATTAGTGGTGGGGATTTAAGGATGGGTGGTTGTTCTCCTGCTCTCAGCAGACATACACTGGAAAACAGAATAAAAAGCGTTTTCCTTATCATCCTGAGCATCTACTGCCTACAGAGGCTTTTGAGGATGTTTATAGGACCAGCTGCTAAGTCCACTTTTGACAAACTATTCAGACAATTTTTTCGCACCTAGCATTCAACAATGAATCAAAATTCTGGGCTTTGGCAGCACCTGGATGAGACAGTTTTCCTTTCAAGTTAGCCTAAGCTCTTTTCCGTAGTGCTCATCCTCAGGCTGTCCAACCTGCGTCTTCTCAGCTATAGATAACAGCTATATGCTTTGTGGCAGCCAGAATAGACAATGGCTGGATGAATTGCATTACAGTTCTGGTCAAATAGACTCAAATTACACATTGCAACTACTGAAGTTAGGGAACAAATAAGAAAAGCTAAATCCTGGTAAAGGAAAAGGTGCCAGAACATACACTGATATTTTTACTGTACAGCTCCTCAGACTTCCTCACTAAGAGGACCACCTCTCCTTACTTTTATTTTTCTCCCTGATTGATTTTTTTTGTTTGGTTGCCTTAATGGATGGAAATCTCTCAGTGGGTCTTTTTAGATGTATGTTTAGTCTCCCTGGGAGACCCTTTCAATAACTTGCAGACCAGCAGTGGGGCACAGGTGTGTGCGTGGGAGAACTGACAGCAGAAGAGCTCAAATCTGTAACCTCCTTTACGGCATCTTTTTTCTTCAGCTTATGGTTGGGAATGAAGCATATTTTGAAATGTCTTAAAATATTAATATAGCATAAGCGAGGACTGAGTAGGTAGGGATTCAATTTTTCCAATGCCAGAAACTAAAATAAAACAGATTAACTCTAAGGATTTGTCAGAAAAAAATGTCAACTTTTCTATGTTTTCCTGTTAGTGAATAAAAAAAAGGAAATGTGGAAGCAAGAGTCTTTCTTCCTTCCTGCCCAACAGCAAAACTCGCCAGACTGTTTAAATGGAAGGGCTGCTCATCTCCTCCTCCTCGTCCTCAAAAAAAAAAAAGTCTCCTGCAGTACTACTCTAACAGTTCTCATTTGCAGACAAAAATTGGGCAAAACTTTGAATGGTCATTTCCTACTTTTATCTTCTATTTGTTTTAGTTTTTTATGTGAGCACACTGAAGTAAACACACAATTATACACACAACACATTTGTGCCTGCCATTTGAAGTTCTCAGTTGCTGGTAGAGAATGGGACTCTCGCCAAGAAAACTGGTCTTGTAGTGTGCAGAAAAGGGACATAACTCTTCATACTGTACATACTGAAATTTTTCTTTGTTTTGAAGTGACTGATGAGAAGGGTTACATGCAGGTTGAGTCATGGTAGATGAGACTGCTCTGCACTGGCATTAGGCAAATTTATGAGCCTGAGTAGTCTGTCAGGCTCAGAGAGCTTGTCAGGCTCAACAGCTTGAAATTCAGTGGCAATTACTTCTAAGTGATGTTTCTGAGAGGGTCGATATGGGGGTTTATTGATGCTTTGGATGATGCAACAGAGTGTGCCCTAAAACATGATGATACCCAACTGGGAGGTGCAAATGATATGCCGGAGGACAGAAGTACCGTCCAGAGAGATCTAGACAGGATGGGAATTGGGCTGGCAGGAACTTTAAGAAGTTCAATCAGAGCAAATGCCAAGCCCTGCAGCTGCAACCCAACCACCACAGGAAGCATGACAAACTGGAGCTAACAGATTATAAAACAGCTTTGCAGAAGAAGATGTGAGTATTCTGGTATACAAGTTGCACACTGGCAAGGTCACATATGGATGCTGTGCTCAGCACTGGACTGCCTAGCGCAGGACCAACACTGTTGTACTGGATCAAGTCATTGAGCTGGCCAGGGCTGGAGCACTCAGAGTGGTAGAAAAGGCAGAGGGAGCTGAGCTTGTTCAGCCTGGGGAGGGGAAGGTTCTGGCGCCGGCAACCACCTAACAGAAGAGTACAGAGGAAACAGATCTGGACTCTTTTTGAAGGTACGTGGAAAAAGAATAGGAAGCCACAGGCACACTTTGCAACCAGGGTAACTCTATCACATGCTAGACTGTCTTGGATTGCCCTTGTTCTAGCCACAGCCTAGGGGTAGAGAATGACCTGCTGAAGGCAGCAGATGAGAATTCAAACTCCTACTTCAACCATGGACTCTCCCACAGCATATGAGCCTCCTCGATCAAATGGGTCAATCTCTGTGCCATGAGTTCCTGTTCTGGGGCTGGCCTGGTGAAACAACACTGTTGTCTCTACATTTTGTGAGGCTTCTGTAAGACAGAGACCAAAGAAGCAAATAAGAGTAAGAGGGCTCTTCATAATAAGAAAGACACTGAGGTACTGGAGAGAGTGCAGAGGAGGGTGACAAGGCTGGTGAGGGGCCTGGAGCACAAGTCTGATGAGGAGTGGTTGAGGGAACTGGGGCTGTTTAGCCTGGAGAAAAGGAGACTGAGGGGAGACCTTATCGCTCTCCACAGCTACCTGAAAGGAGGTTGTAGCATGGAGGGTGTTGGTCTCTTCTCCCAAGTAACAAGCGATAGAACAAGAGGAAATGGCCTCCAGTTGCGGCAGGGCAGGTTCAGATAGGATATTAGGAAAAAATTATTCCCAGAAAGGGTTGTCAGGCATTGGAACAGGCTGCCCATGGAAGCGGTGGAGTCACCATCCCCGGAGGTATTTAAAAGGCATTTAGATGAGGTTCTTAGGGACATGGTTTAGTGCTAGAGTTGGGTTAGTTTATGGTTGGACTAGATGATCCTGAGGGTCTTTTCCAACTGAAATTATTCTATGATTCTATTATCCTATTCTGTGATTCTAGGCGTGTCTCTTCTGGCTAACAGTGGTGGCTTGACGTTCCTCTAAAATGCACCATCAAGAAGGTTTTGGTCTAGTTACACATTCCTCATATCTTGGGAATACCTCTTGAAAAGCATTAATAGTTTTCCCTCCTCTCACATTGAGCAAAAGCACTTTTGGCAGTCAAATACCCAGATGATCAGAGGATATTGCTGCTTTTGCTCCTTAGTCTGCCATTGAGATCACCTGGGTTTAGGATCAAAACTCCTCAGGTAAATTGTGTGCAGTATTAGTCTTCCACAGGAGCTGATGGGTCCTGGAGAACCTGACGTTAATAAACCTCAGCCAAGGACCAGACTTCTGGCATTAAAAAGGCCAGGATTTGAAGAACTCTTTTTCAGTAAGTGTAAATTAGAGAAAATGTTATTTTCTAAGTACAGAACCGTGCATGGTAGAAGGGGAGTGAGAATAACAATTAATTCTTTGATATCTGACATTTACAGACCAGCAACATACCCATCACTTTAAAAATCCTTCATTAATTTTGTAAATTAGAGTGATGCCAGTATTGAGATCCAGCTTCCTGGCAAACACAGGGAAAGTTGAAAAGCCGAACACTATAGTTCAGGCCAACTGTACAAAATGCCAAAGAAAAGTCTTCTGTAAAAATAACTGCTGCTTCATGCCATGAACATGAACTCGGAAGAGTTGGATCCTGGGGTGAACTGCAATTGGAGGACAGATTTTCAGCATCATCCTTGTGTGGTGAGGCACACAGCCAAATTGCTGCAGAGTAGGGTTGAAGTGAGGAAGTTAGCTCATATTTACTGTAGGCTTGCAGGCATACACAGGGCAGCTTTCCCAAAGGTCAGTTGATGGGTGGAAATTCCCAGAGCTGCTAGGACCTGAATGTGGGGCCAGTCCTTCCAGAGTGAGGTTAGTGGAAACCCACCTATAAATACCATGGGGGAGGGGGGGTGATTGCAACACATACTGTGCCCAGGGAAAAGCTCCTGCCCCTGCCCTCTACCTACGCTTAATAGCACCTTCAAGAAATGCAAAAATAGGATTCGTGTTCTGACTCTTAAAGCAAGAGGAAATATTATTAATATATGGAATGTTAGCTATGTATTGAATTATTTGATCCTGTTGAAAGAAGCAAACATGCATGTTGACTGACTGTGTCACTGGATATTCAGTAACAACAATAGTGGATTCGTGTTTGTGGATAATTGATTCTGTGGGATCATCTCTGAGGAGCAAATCTGGAACTCTACAGCTGGATGCATGGTAACTACCTTGGCACAGCACTGCACGTAACTTCTCTGTAAAAGTTTCATTTAGTCTGTTGCTTTTAGGACATGTAAGAATATCTCCATTTGGCTCTGTTCTCAAAAAGAATACCTTGTCAAGGAATTTCTAGTAGTATCTTAAAGCATTTGCATATAATAATCAAAGATTTACATGCAATTTTTTGATCTCTTAAAACCTTTTGGTTTCTTTCTTCTTAATATTATTATTTTCAAAATAGCATTTATCTTCCCTGCCTTCTTTCTTTCTTTCTCCACCAGTTTCTTTTCCATTTTCTCTCCCCTCCAGCACTAGTAAAAGGAAACTACCACTTCCTGGTGAATTCTCTTCCAAACACCTTCCAGTTATTATCACTTGAACTGATGATCAACAGATGATTTTCCACTATCTGCATCCTGTTTCTTCCTTTATTTCTCGTTACATGGTAAGTATGTGTTGTGAGTCAGCTGAGGCAGTACAGGCAGGGCTTTCAAAAGTGGTAAGTCCTAGTCTTTAATTTAGTAAGAAATAAAAAGCATTCAGGGCCTGGGGAGCTAGTGCCATTATAAATAACAAGATAATTCCCTCTGCATAGGGAGTTGAAAACACCATATGTCACCTCCCTGTATTTGTCCTACTATTTATTTCTTTAGTTTTTGGGTTGTTTTTTCAGCAGCTGGAAAGGCTTGAAGTATTACTAGGTAATTGAATTAATGGGAAATTGTCAGCTTGTTTATACGGTAAGTCTAACAAAGCATACCCTACCTCACGTGATTTCTGTAAAAAATAAAATTAGAAAAGACAAAAAAAAAAAGAACAGCAACAATGCACAAATCTGCATCCTGTAATTCTGGGGTCAAAACTAGAGATTTGTCATTTGTAAAGGGCTTAGTGAGACACTCCTGCCTATACTCTGTAACCCCTGGAGCAAGTTTTACATGTGATGGAAACAGCTTCTTCTCGACATATTGCTAATAGGAAGCCCTCTTCACTAGGCTTGGCACAAAACGGAAGCCCTAGTCTGCAGCTGTAATAAGGCAGGGAAATGAGAGAAGAAAAGCAGATGGCCTGGATATCTGGAGGAACTTGGACAAAACCATGGGCCACGCAGAATTTAAGCAACCTAAACACCACTATCATTCTGCATTAGGTCCTAGTTCCTGCAAAACATCAATGGTGTAATTATTTTTTTTTTTAAATCCATCAGCTTTAAATGTGATTGCATTGTCTTTCCTCAAGGTTTGCAAGTTTTCTTTTTGTTTTAAAATGAAAGAAAAAAGTGCAATTCAGTGCAGGAATTCATTTTCCCTCAAACTTGTAAGATTTTCACAGCCTAGCAAAATTGTCTGAGCACAAAGTTTCTGCTACTTGCTTCCCCTGCTGTCCTCAGCAGCACAGTTTGTTCCTCCAGCCTTTTCCACATGGCAGATTTCCAGGTGGCGTCTGCTTCTTTTCCTCTGCAGACAAATGGCTGCAAGTCTAATCTTTGTGCTAGTTACTTCTGAAAACCAAGGGATGGGGGCATCCAGCACGCTTAATGGGGAATTGCCCTTAATACTCAGCTCCTTAATACATGCATTCACTTCTGCAGCCAGTATTACAGCAGTGATGAGATGACTTAGACCCAAGTGCTTTGTAAGCTTAGCTCTAGCAGCCCTCAGAGAGCAAGGTGCTGAGGTAGTTATCTTCCCAAATGGTGCCATCTCCACTGGCAAGTTGGCCACCAATGTCATTTTTGGTTTTCCTTTCTCTTCTCAAACCTGAAACTCTGGCAGAAATTATTTGTGAGATGGTATAATCAGAAAACAATGCGCCTTATTTATTAATGTGATTCTGCTGTGCTTGGTCTCATCTCCTTAGTCACTCGGTGACTGAATCAAGGGTGGCCCTGCCACAGGACAATCCATCCCTTTGGGCAAATCACGTTTCAGCTACCCTATCTTTTTGGCTTCCAACCTCATGGTAGTCTTTGAGTGCCTGCTCCAAAGATGGCTATTACAGGCTCACATCCTTGCTCATGGCTTTGCGTCTGACAATACATGTGCACTAATAGGAGGCAGAGCAATCATTTGTTCCCATCGTAATGATTTGTAATGATTTTTTTGTAGCTGCTTCAGAGTTAACTGACTTTGGTACTAGAGGCTATAACTCAAATGACAACCCCTTTGGACAGTGGAATTAGTTTGAAATAGCCTTTTCGAAAGATAGACTGTTTGAGACAAAATAGTTGCCAAAAACATTTGGAATTGAAATGGGTGTTGCTGTTTCATTTTTACTTTTGAAAGTTATCAGTATTTGACATCTTCTTGCTGAATATTAGAACATGGATGATCCTGGGGTAGAATTTTTCTTCTTTTTTTTTTTTTCTTCTCTATGCAAGCTTTTACAATACACTCAACTTCAAAAAAATTAGAGATCAGAAAAAAAAGCAACCTAGATGCTTTCTGCTGCTGTCAAATATAGCAAGGAAATACAAAACAAAACAAAAAACACAAATAAAAAACACAAACACCAACAAACAAACAAAAGCAAACAAACAAAAGAAACCACACACAAAAAAACACCTCCAAAACCTTTGAATTTGCAGATGAAGGAAAACAAGGAAAACTTTTTGGGAGTCCCTTGAACACGTACATTTAGTGCTGAGCAACAAAAAGTGGTCTGCTTTGATGTAACAAGGAGAGCAGGCTAAAATACTAAGGCAAAGATGATGGGCATGGCTGCAAACTACTTGAAACTTCCAGGAGCTTGTACATATTGTGAGCAGATACCCTGTTCTTCCATTGCTCACCTTTCTGTGCCATCCTGATTGTTTCTTCATCTTGCCTGGTTTCCAGAATTATGACATGTGGGACATTAAAGCTGAACTTGAAATTGATGCACTTCAGAGGGTTTTCTAGGACTTAAACAAGAGGAAATTTTTGAAATGGAATTTTGCTTAATTTCCATGTTAGAGGAGCTAGTAGCGTGAGGGGGCATATTCCAAAATGTGTCGCTTGGGGGAAAACGGAGTTCTTTCTCTCACCCTCTCTCTTCATTTCGTTTTGTTTTGCTTCTGAAAAACTTGAACAGTATGCCCACAATGGGGTTGTGGATTGATTTGCTCGTGTTCCCATTCCTCTCTCTGATCCTGAAATTTTGTTCAGATTGTAGTTATCATTATGTACCATCTTCCTGCTACCAATGTCAAAATCAATGCATGATGTCAGTTTGGAGGCTGGGTTTGTAGACACCTGGGTGCTGAGGAAGACCACCACAAGCTCTTGAGACAGTGAAGTAACATTGCCAAATGGAAACATCTTGGGCTTTGACTGAAGTGATCCTTAAGCAAGCCAAGACAGTTTCAAAAAGAGTGATAGTGAACTGAAGTGTGTGCCCATGTGCTTTTTTGACTGGTGTGGTAGAGACTGGAAGTGAACCTCCTTAGGAAATCAACCTCCTTCAAAAGAAAGGCTCGTATCTTCTCAGCCTATTAAACCCTGCTGGTGTTTTTGAGGCTTAGTGCAATTTGCAACTAATTGGATGTTCCCAAATGGCAAGTGAATTAGCAAGGAGTTGGAGAAAGCCAAGCTTGTTTCTTGTGTAATAACAAGAACCATTGTGGTTCACAGTCCTCTCCTGCTCGAAACTATGACTTAGTCCTGTTTTGGCACAAATCTTCTATGTTCTTCACTGGCAATTAATTTGCCTCTTAAAAGAGGGTGGCTGACCCCTACTGTTGTGGGGCACAAGTTTTAGGTCCCTGTGCTTCTTGAAAACACAGAAGGAATATGCACAAGGCTTGTCTGCTTGCCTGTCAGCTATTCGTTACCTCTGTCAGTGGGAAGGCAGCATGGAGTTGGCCGGCAGTGCTGGCAATACTGACTGGGATCACTACGCCATGATCACTGCCCCTTCTTTTGGGTTTATGTGGCAAGGTTTTGGTAGCAGAGGAGTTACAGGGGTGGCTTCTGTGAGAAGGTGCCAGAAGCTTCCCCCATGTCCAACAAAGCAAATGGCAGAATGCTCCAAGACAGACCCACTGCTGGCCCAGGCCATCAGCAATCGTGGTAGCATCTCTGGGATGACATATTTAAGAAAGGGGAAAAAAAACCCTGTGCACTTTAAGCCAAAGAGAGGAGTGAGAATATGTGAGAAAAACAACTCTGCAGACACACAGGTCAGTGAAGAACAGAAGGCTTCAGGGCTAGAGGTGTTTCAGGTGCAGGAGCAGAGATTCCCCTGCAGCCCATGGTATATACCATGGTGAGGCCAGCTGTCCCCCTGCAGCCGTGGAAGTCCACATTGGAGCCAATCTCCACCTGCAGCCAGGGAGGACCCAATGCTGGAGCAGATGGATGCCCGAAGGAGGCTGTGACCCTGTGGGCAGCCCATGCTGGAGCAGGTTTGCTGGCAGGACCTGTGGCCACATGGAAGGGACCCATGCTGGAGCAGTTAGTGAAGAACTGCAGCCTATGGGAAGGACTCACGTTGGAGAAGTTCATGGAGGACTGCCTTCCATTGGAGGGATCCCAGGCTGCAGAAAGGAAAGAGTGTGAGGAGTCCTCCCTGAAGAGGAAGAAGCAGCAGAGATAGGATGTGATGAACTGGCCGCAGACCCCATTCCCCATTCTCCTGTGCTGCTTGGGGCGAAGAGGCGGAGAAAATTGGGAGTAAAGTTAAGCCCAGGAGGAAGGGAGGGTGCAGGGAAGGTGTTTTAAAATTTGTTTCCATATCTTATTATCTAACACTGATTTGATTGGTAACAAATTAAACTAGTTTCCCCAAAGTCAAGTCTGTTTTGCCTGTGATGGTAACTTGTGAATGATCTCTCCCTGTCCTTATCTCAACCCACAAGACTTTTATTATGATTCTCTCTCCTGTCCAGCTGAGGTGGGGAGTTACAGAGTGGCTTTGGTGGGCACCTGGTATCCAGCCTGGGTCAACACGCCTCACCCCCGCACAGAAAATCAGTTGAACTGCCAACGAAGTCTGAGGTTTAAGCAAGGAGAACAGTATCTGAGTTTTGCTGACAGCTAATTATGATGGTTGCTTCTTTTTCAGTGATGTTTATACAGCCAGATTTCCAGTCTTCTCCTTCTGCCGTGCGTGCTCTGCATGTTTAAATGAACCTTGCTGGAGCCCTCTGTGAGACTGCTGACAAACTCCCTTGCAAATTGGCACAGACATTGACTTGCTGTGATCCCTCTCTGCTTGTGATAAGCAGGCACTAGCCATGGTGAGAATGAGTAAGTTCTTGAGCAGACGAGACCACAGGTTTCCAGGAAGATAAAAACAGCTGTGACTTTTCCCCATGGGGTTCCATTGCAACACATAACAGTGGAGGACTTGTGCTCTGTGGTGGATCACTGTGCTATCTGTACGAAAGGTTTTATCTAGTCCTTTTTCCTCTCTAGACCCAACCAGTAAAGCATCTGTGTGGGGGCTTAAGTCATGTAAGTGATCTCTGTCCTTGGAGGTTTCCAAGGCAAAGACAAAACCAACCTGACCAAGTGCTGGAGATAGTCCTTCTCTGAGCAAGAGATTGGACTGGAGACCTGCAGAGACCTCTTCTCACCAGCACACCTATAATTGCTATGAACTAGCTTGCTCCATTGTCAGCTCTTGCAAACTTAGCCCTCATCAGCATTGGCAAAGTTATCACTGGGCTGCAAGCCAGCTCCCCTGTCCAGCCCAGTCCAAGCTCACAGCAAAGGGAAAGCTCCCTTCACTCAGGAGCAAGAGGGAGCCACAAGGCAGCTGTGAGAAGCATGTGAATCAGCAGTGCCCATTGCCGTCACAGCCTAGGCTGGCAAATCGGAGTTTGCCTTATGCTCTTCTACTTTGCTTCCTTTCTGTCTACAGTATTGCCTGCAGAACACCCACATCTAGACATGGCCCCTGCCATTTCCAGCCACAAAAATGATCAGAGGGATGGAACAGCTCTCCTATGAGGACAGGCTGAGGAAGTTGGGGTTGTTCAACCTGGAGAAGAGAAGGGTCTGTAGAGACATTATTGTGGCCTTTCAGTACTTAAAAATGGCCTGTAAGAAAGATAGGAACAGACTTTGTAGCAGGGCCTGTTGTGATAGGACAAGGGGTAACGGTTTTAAACAGAAAGGGGTGGCATTCAGGCTAGATATGAGGAAGACATTTTTTTCAATGAGGGTGGTGAAACACTGGCAGTTTGCCCAGAGAGGTGGTAGATGCTCCATCTCTGGAAACATTCAAGGCCTGACTGGACAAGGCTCTGAGCAACCTGATCTAGTTGAAGATGTCCCTGTTCACTGCAGGGGGGTTGGACTAGGTGACCTTTGATGGTCCCTTTCAACCCAAACTGTTCTATGATTCTATGATTTTGCTTTCTTTTTGCTTTTCCTTTGCATCAGTTTAGCCAGATCACACTTCTGTGGTGCTGCTCTCCATTCTGCTCTGGGAAACACAGCTTTGTGCTCTTATTCAGGACATGAGTCCTGCCAGGTGTGGTGGAAGATGTGAACATCCTAGATGTTGGAAGGAAAAAAAAAGATAAGGGGGTATGAGAGCTGAGAGGTTTATTTCCCAATAAGTTAAAGGTCCATCAAAGACAGTGCTATTTTTGACTTGGTAAGCAGAAGAAATAGTAAGTTTGAATTACATGAGCTTATTGCTGATTAAGTTACATGGAGGGGTGAGTAGGAACTGAAGAACGAATTAAGGTGATTAAGGAGGCTGATTTATCTGAAGGGACCCAGGACACAAATGCAGAGATGTTTTGGGCTCTCCTGTTGTCTGAGATGGGAGCCCCATCTCCCACTTCAGGGAAAGTTCAGATGAAATTCCTCCTGGAAAGGATGCTGAGGAATAATCAAAGAAGACGCAAAGAAAGTTATATCTCTGGTCTCATAAAACACAGGGAGAATATAAGATATGCCAAAAGGCCTTTTAAATTGACCCCAAACTAGAATTCCCACTAATTGCTACTAAATGGACCACATGGAATTCCACATAGCCTGTGTTTTCACTAGTTTCTCATGCCTGTCCACAAAATACAAAATTCATGGCATTGCTTGTTTTCTCTGCTGATACAACAAAGATGCAGAAGCATGTTTATTAATTACTTCTCTATGTTTCCAGTCTTTGTTTTATGGTTTATTGCTGTCAGCAGTGGTTAACTACTCACAGGAGGGATTAAGAGTCTCCAGGGGGCTTCTCTGGAAGGAAGTGGTTGAATTTATGATTGCCTGTTTCCTGAATTGTTATCATTGTTGTTGTTGTTGTTGTTTTTTTTAATGGGGACATTTCACTGAAAATGTGATAGTATTCCATCTGGTTCTGTGACTGGTTGAAAGCCAAAATCAGATAGAGACTTTTTATTTGAGAAATAAATTTCTAAAAGTTTTAGATATATGTTGTACAGAAAAAAAGAAATTCCAGAAAATGTGAGAAGGTCTTTCTGCCAGAGCTGGGTCAAGTCACCTTTCTTCTAGCAGCTTAGAGACTATACCAGTGGTGTGATCAAGGTGGAACTCCTGGTGCTAAGTGTTGCTCCATCGCTGTGCACTTTGCAAAGTCCTGCACTTCTCCAGAGCAAACTGATGGACCTGCTTCCCACAGGCAGCTAGGTACTCTTAAAAAATGCAGAAAATGTGAGGTATAGCAAACTTACCTCCTGGCTTTGCATATTTACAGAGATGATTTAGTTATAGGCCTCTGTGAGTTTCTGTGTGTGTGTCTGTTTTTAACTAATATTGGGTCTTTGAACAAAGCAACAGCTCTAGTTAATTATAAATGATTAGTGATTCTTAAATATGTCCTTACTTCTGTATCATCTTGCCAGTTCCCAGATGTTTTCAGAAATATTTCTTCTGTTACAGCTGAAAAAGGATGGTTGCTCGGAACATCTTGAAATGTATTTTAAAAAATAATGTAAAAGCACTTCAGCAGCAGATGTTCATTTTCAGCTTAGCAGTTCAAAACACAGGAGCCCAGGGCTTCCAGCAAGCTGTGCCTCAACACCACCACTGCTTTCCCTATGACCATGAGCAGCGCATCCTATTGAAATGAGTTTAAATCAGCAAAGGGAAAAAAATCTATCAAAAGAAAATACAAGGTGTCTTAATAGTTCCTACAGTTACCTGAAATTAAGAATATTATCGCCAACTTCCTTGCCGTTGGATGTGTTTCGTAACTGATACTAATCTTCAACTCAAACCAATCTGCATTCTTCTCCAGAGAAGAGAAAAATTTTGTTTTCTCCAAAGAGGTTACACATTGCCAGAGTTTGATGTGTTATGGTTACGGTGGCATAGACAGGATGGTCTTTCTGGTGACAAAGTGCAGGGACTTGTCATGGCAAGCTGGTATTTCCCTTCCCAATAACTGTCCTAGCAGTAGAAAAAGTCAGCCAGTAACTCTGTGTCCTGGTTTTGTTAAAAACAAGACCAGTTTCTCTTTTAGTGAATTTTCCTTTCAGCTAAGTTCTTCTAAGCAACTGCGCTTTTCTGAATTTGGCTGTATTTTTTTCAGAGACTGTCCACTCCAGAGCTGATAATGGTAGCAATGGAATGCAGAAGAGACCCAGGTTTAGACTTATTGCTATGGCAGCCGAGGTTACTGATAAATTTTGTACGTCCTGTAAGTGAGAGGGACATATTTGCAAGGAGAGGAGGACAGAATAGGTGACTAAAATTGACCAACTAAGTATTCCATCCCATACACGTCATACTCCCTGTAAAAGTGGGAGATCATGAGGGTCTTGCTCTCTTCGACTATGGCTGGCATCCAAAGAGGATCCTGCCTGTCATGCCTGCAATCTGAGGCCGGGTTCCAGACCATGCATCCCTGAATCCAGTTCCAGTTTATTGCGGTGTCCAGCCCAGAACTTCAGAACTTTGGGTAACTGCCCTGCGGCCGCTGGAGCAGCACTGCGCTACTCCAGGAAATTCAACATTGGTTTTGGGTTTTTTGGTTGTTTTTGTTTTTTTT
>VWYH01005543.1:138401-194865 GCA_013399365.1 Pampusana beccarii | reverse complement strand
TTTATTATTAGTAACATTAGGAAAGCGTTTTTAACTTTTCCAACTTGAAAGTCTCTCTCCCTTTTCCTCTTATTACCTTTCCTAGTGGGGAGGGTGGGGGGTTAACAGAGAGCATTTGCCACAGTTTATTGTTGCCCTGCAGTAAACGGTGAAACTTTGAGTATTCGTTGAAGCAAGGCAAACTTCCTGGAGCAACCATGGAAAGAAAAAATAACAGAATTTTTTTTTTCCATTCAAGTAAATGCCTTTAAATAAGAAGTTTCAACATTTTTGGTGCAAGTGTGTCTGAAAATTAAGGTCAGGGTAAAGAAGTATTTGTCATTGGATCCAGTTTGGTATTCTAATAGATATGAAATGTAAGGGTTTTCTGAATTTGACCAAGCTCTCGTTTTTTTCCTTGTTCCTTTGAAGCCTGCAGTGACTAAAAGATAGTGGAATACAATATATTTATCTCTTGTTCTCCTATGAGAGTTTTCTGGCTCAGCTGTCCTTCCAGGGTGACTGGTGCTCTACTCCATACGTGCCTTTACTCCAGGCGTTTGCTCAGCTGTGTGTGGCTTTACTGTGGAGGAATAGGGTTAACTGCACCCACCCTGTGCTTGCACCCACGTGGTGGGATGCAGAGATGGATGGTCCCCTGCCTTCCCCTCCGGAGCACTGGAACCACCAGGAGCACAGTGCTTGGATCTGTGTCATCTCTGTCACCGCTCAGCTCTCCTGCACAGGACTGCCTGAGCAGGGAATGGAAATACATGGTCACTGTTGCAATTCAATGCAAAAGCCTGAAATGAGGTACTTAGCATTTTTGAAGGCTGACAAATACTTTATAAGCGCTGATCTTTAAATAGCTTACCAAGCAGATTATGCATCCACAAAGGATATTTCTAAGGGATTTTTACCTCTTGCCTAACACCTTCTTCCACCTTGCAAAAAATGGATTTTTCTAATGTGCTGCTATAAAATGTGAAGGCTTGTTGTTTTTGTTGTGTTATTCATCACTGTGGAAATCTTGGCTGAAGCAGCATTTTTCCATCTAGTAAGATGGAAGTGCTGCCTGCCTAAGAGAACTAACAAAGCACCAATGGAAGGTCTCTTGTGAAGACAGAAGAAACAACTAGGGGGGAAGAAATCTCTCTGAGTAGTATTTTTCCAATAAGCTGTTCTAATTTGCATAAGCTTTTCAGAGAACTGATGGGTATTTCAGTTTGGGACTTAGGAGACAGGGAAGTGAAGAAAAGTGAGATGGAAAGTCAGCCTCAAAGAGGACGGGGAAAAGGCTCTCCCAGATGGAGTGAGATGAACCCCTCCACCTCACATGGTGCAGAGCACCATGACAAAGGCCTGTGCACACATGCGGTGTGTATTTCTGGAACGACTGCACTGGAAAGGAGACTTACAAGGGAAATTCTGCCTGATGTTTGCAGCACTAACCAAGGCAGTTGTCACGTTTTCAGCTGACATGTATTTCAAGGCACAGATGAACTCTGGTTTGTTCACTGATGGTTCAACTTAGCCGTTGCCCACGCTCTTAGAACCTCTGTGCAAACATGACTGGCTGCTCTGAACCTGCAGGCTTGGGAAGGAATGCAGTGAAAAAGAGGAACAGACCTTCCCCTCAAAGCTTATTCCCACAAGATCGTCCAGTTTCCCAGAACAAGAGCCTTGTTAGTCCTGGTGTTGCCTACCAGTTGTGGTGAGGCTCAACCTCTCACAATTTGCTTTTCTCTTCTGAAAATTGAGATTATAATGGTGTCACATGCAGAAAAGGCTCTTGCAAGACAGTGCTGCCATATAAACTCAGAGCAATTACTTGGGGTAATTACCACATTCCCCTGTTAATGTTAAAGGGAATTGGTGGTGGCCTATGCCTTCTCTGGTGCATATATGTGGAGGAGCAGGCTCAGTGATTGTGAGTGTGAAGCAGTGCCATAATCTGACTTGATGAAATTCAATATCATGTCCCAGTTGTGCTGAATTCAGCACCTTGGGAACAGTGCACCAGGGACAATCCTGCATTGCCCATTCGTGGACAGATGGCCACAAGAGCTGTTCTCAGGGAGCATCTCCTGAACACAGGCTGTGGAAGGCTGCTTGTGCCTGAAATGGCTGGCCGGCCAAGGAATCTTCTAGTTTTCCACTCAGATGCAGATTCAAGTGGATGATGAGCGCTCCAACATATATATAGTGCAAATTAAATTGAGGCGGGAATAAACAAAAATATTTCTAAACAATTAAGTAAATTAAGACCATACTTTCTCCAGATCATACTTTCTTTGCAGTGGTACTCAAGCTAGATGAATACTGATTTATGTTTCTTAGGATAAGCAGTACTGAGGAGGGAGGTGCTGTCTTCTTCATGACTCTGTTAACATTTTATGCATTTTTGATTGGTTTTTGGTTTTGTTTTTTGTTTTTCTAACATGTCATAAGTTCTTTCAAAAACACTGTAGCATTTCTAGTACTTCCCCCAGTAAAGCAAACTGTTTGTAGCAAGTAGGTTTTCTGATGAATCCTGGTCCAAAGCTACTAAGAGATCCACTAGGAGCCCTGGGCAAGTAGAAAGTGCCAAGGAGAGACCGGAAGTGGTGGAGCAGCAGCGAAAGACTGGGGAGGAGCTGAAAGTAACCGGCCAGGGAAACATTCAGATAAGGCCATTCCCACCTATTTTTTACAAGTGGATATTTACTTCTTCATTCCTTGAGCTAAGTGGTATTCTGCCAAAGGACAGCAAGCACAGCTTTCTGAAACCTGGGTGTAAAATACTGCTATGGGAAAAGCTTTGCCAGGGCTTGCAGGTGAGTTTATGGTACTGGCTCCTGTGAGGAGGTAACATAAATCCAGCACCAAGGCTCGTGACTCACATGCAGACTGAAACCTCTGGCAGTTCAGCACACACAGTGACTCGCGGGAGATGTTTGGCTTCCTGCTAGGCAGCGATCCTCATCTTGCAGCCTGACTTCTGTCATTTTTCCAGTTTCCACAGGCTTTCCAAAGGCTTTGTCAAGTACTTCAACTTCTGCTGCAAAGAAATATATAAATGAGCAGTGTAGCTAAATCAATCTGACATTCACAAGTGCTCAATGAAGTGACATTGACCTGAAATCAAAGCAGTTCTGAATGGCTAATCAATGGTAAGTAGATCTGCATTAAAATGGGTGCAAGCACTGTGCTGCCGAGCTTCAGTTTCAACAGAGACTTAAGATTTCACGCAGTGCGAGAGTCTGCCAGACTTGGAAGACAGAGTCAACATTTCCTCTCTCACTAATTCTGGATTGTCAGAGCAGAGACCTGTCCACATCTTCCACTCTCTGGTCTTATTCCTTTCTATCAAAATTTCAATCAGCAAGTTTTCCTCTGATTGCAAGACATAACATCTCTAACCAAAACCAGCATCACTAGATTATATTCTCAAATCATCTTGTGTCTCTGTATTTCAATCCAAAAATGATTCATATGGAAGGCCAGAGTCTGTAATAATGTATAGATGTGTCATTATGGGAACAGTCTTCGGACAACATGTAAACCCTTTATACAGGGTGTGCCAGGACAGAACAGGCTATGATGTAGAAGGGCTCAACACCTGGCATAGCGTTTTGCCCTTGGTCTTAGACCAGTAGAGTTAGGATGAAACTACACAACTGGAAAATCCCATTCCATCCCACCCCACTTGTCCACAGTAGACACACTAATTCAGGGACCTTGTGTGAAGGGTATATCAGCCATTTATTTCTGTTTACCCTTTCATTCCTACAGGTATAACTCCCTGGAGTGTGTGTCTGGCTACCAGCTCCCTGCTGCCCTTCTGGCTGCTGGGATCCCCATCCCCGTGGGCTTCCCTGTAACCCCAGGTTACTTTGCTCTTTGCACAAGTCCTTTCCACCCTCAGCTCAAGACTTGGCTCAATGTTTGTTAGCAGCACACTAGAGTAAAGCCAAGGTTGTGTAAATCAGTCATGGTGATGAAGAAAAAGGAGGCAGACACATCACTCCAGCTCTGATGGCAAGCTGGGCATTCAGAAAGACAGCAGGGTTCAGCTCATACTGCCAAAGAGGAAAAAAAATAGATTCCTATGCTGAGAGTTTAGCAACTTCCTCCTCCTCGCACAAGAGTCTACTGTGACACAATCCTTGGCTGAAGAGTAGATGAGCATGTCTGTGTTCTAAATTCACTAGAGTAGGTTGTGCATGGAGAGACACCAAGGACATGATGACAACAGGGCAGATCCAGCTGGCTCTTTCTTCTCAGATCCTCATAAGGAATGTGTCTTTCCTTGCATATGACAAGTGAAGGCTCCCCTGGCCATCTTCCCTTCTTTCCATCTCATTTCATCTGCTCTTCCTCTTCTTGCAAGTAGAGGAGGCTGGGAACAAGGTAAAGTGAATGTGAAGACCACCCCTGCGGCTTGCATGTCCTCTGAACAATAAGCAAAGAGAGGTTGCAATTTCAAGGCAATTCATATATTGTGAATCATCAAATCCTTGTACTGTGATGAGAGCTGAGGTCCTAGATCTCTTAAGTGCCCTGAAAAATTTCATCCTGTGTTTAACACTGTCCTGGGCCTCTGGAATTGTGCATCTCCTGAAGCATTACAGACCCAACTGACACACCACTCTCTTCCTCAGCTTGTAGACACATCAGTGCAGAATTCAAGCTGACTGCATTTCATCTGAGCCCACAGAGGATCATGCGATAGTCATTGCGTGCAAACCACAAAGAAGGGGTAAGAGCCTCTTCAGAGATGTTTCTGGAAGCTTTATAGCAACCAGAAAATCTCCAGCAGTTTCTGAGGTCGATTCTCTCAGTAACCTTTGAAGACACTCTCATTTACATGCTTTAACCTTGTTTACTCAGGGATCGGAGTCATGCAGGGGAAGGCTTCTTGCACAGAGTAACAGCCCACAAGGAAAAAAAAAAAAAAAGCAGGATAACTCTGTCTTGAGCTTTTATTAACATTTCCAGTGATAAACCTTCAAGCGCTCTCTATATATAGCAATTATTTAAACTTCATAGTTAACTGACATGACTCCAAACTGCATCAGACAGTCAAGCCTTCAGGTAGGACTGCAGCAGCCAAGAGCATGGTGTGGATGCTTTTGAACAGAAATAGTAATTTCTTTCAGTAAATTATTGCCCCATTTTCTCACCAGCCTCCCAGCTGACTGAGAGTGTTGCTGCAGTGATATTAGCTAAGCCTGTATGCATTTATTTCACAAACACTGCACTGCCAGCAGCAGAACAGGTAGAGCTCACCAATGACATCATGAGTGGGTTTTGACCCAGTGGCAGAGCTAGAGTTATTTGTGACTCTCCTCAAAATGTTTGCTGATAAGCAAAATACCTGAAATCATTATGTTTATTTTCCTTGCTATTTGCTGCCAATTAGATGTTAATAAATAATTGCCATCTTTAATGAGATAGTGACTGTGAATGATACCAGCGGTGAGCTTTTGATGGCACACTGTAAATGGAAGACCACACACGTGTTCTGGGCGAGTTGTGCTATCACAAACCTAAGAAATGAAGAGACCTATAGGTTTATAATTCTTAAGCTGTGAAGAGGTGGGCCTGAGGAGTGCTTAGCACATCCTGTTCCACGTGGCCATCAATACACTGCATAGCTGAGTCCAACCAGGGAACCTCAGTACCCACAGTGACAGGATCTGCTTTCCTGTCTTCATTAGTGCTGCAGGAACAGCTTTCTGGTGTGAAGGGAGAAGTGGTGGCATAGAAGATTTCTTCAATGGCAGAAACACTTCCACAGCTTTGACTGAAGGACCTGTGCCTAAAGGAGCAGACGGTTCTAACTTCGGGGCATCTGACACAACTGAGACTCACTAGTTGTGCCCCCCAGAGAAACCGGTGCATGCACGCAGCTATTCAAGGAGAAGAGGACTAGATCTGCAGGGGCCAACCTATGGCTAACACAGTGCCTCAGCGGGGCAGAGAATCACCCTTTATTATTCATCAGTCTGTTCAAGCTGACCCAAAACATTTATTTTTGTTGTTTATAGATGATCCTGAACCCCCTAAGCTGAGCTCATTGTAAGTGAACGTCACCAACTTCTGGTGAGATAAAACAGTGGTACTGGGGTGGGAAGGGCGTTGGGGAAGAAGGAAAGATTGTGGGTTGAGCAAGATAAATACTTTACAGTTCTACTTGCGACATAAAGGAATTGTGAAAGAAAGGCCCTGCAGCGTTGAAAATGTAGTTACGAAAATATAAACAGTTATTCTAGGGTTTAAGCAGGAAAGAAACTGGGGGGTCCTCCAGTCCGACCTCTTCCTTAAAGTAGGGTAAGCTTCAAAAGCAGTCAGGAAAGAAAGACATCTTGAATCTCACCACAGTCCTGCTCTGAGTGGAGGGGACCCTTTTACGTGAAAGTGGTGTGACTATATATTCCCATCAGTCATGTTCTGATTTAGCACATGGAAATATTCCCACTAACTTAAGCAGGAGATTTACTAGCTGGGAGATTTTGGATAGAGTTGCCTAGCTCTTTGCAAAGTAAATGACAAGGAACAAGTTTGGCATAGGAGACAGGTGCATTCTCACCTTCATAAAAGGGAAAAGTGATACTACCACTTCTTTTTCTTCTCTCCATCTGCTGAGTAGTTCTTTGTCAATAATTAAATGTATTTTGGAAGTTGAGAGCCTTAATATACTCCATGAGAAGAGATGAGAGGGGAGGCAACCTTGACTGAAAGGATCAGAAGAAAGAAATCTATAGCTGTCCATTTCAGTAAGGTAATATTTTATCTTTGCAAATAGGCTATTTGAAAACGAGTTGCCATTGATTTAATCTACAGTTGATTTTGTCCAAGTTATCTGTAGTGATATCATATGCACTGACCCTTTTTGGT
The DNA here is from genome assembly GCA_013399365.1 of Pampusana beccarii. Taxonomy (NCBI): domain Eukaryota; kingdom Metazoa; phylum Chordata; class Aves; order Columbiformes; family Columbidae; genus Pampusana; species Pampusana beccarii. Next base: position 188,004 of record VWYH01005543.1, on the reverse strand, counting down.
GGTCAGCAGGGTTGAGGGCAGACCTAAATTTAACTCAGCTGTTTAGCTTCCTCTTTTGGGAGAAGAGTGTTCTTACTATCACAGGTCAGGGTTTTAATCAATGCTATGTCAGAAAAACAAACAAACAAAAAAGAACCTTAAGGCAGAATTATCATGCCTGTGGAAAGGATGTCAGACTATGTGCTGTATGCACTGGGTGACATGTCCCAACCCTGTATTTAATGGTAGCACTGTTGAGCCTGAGTTCCACATCTTACTCATTATTATTAATTTTTCTCTTTACAGAAGGGAGATGGAAACATTTTGCACACTGACTCCATACCATCATGCAGCTCTGACCTATCATGCTCTGCAGCAAGTGTGCCAAGATTGAATGAGTCCTTCTGTCGGCTTCCTCTCTCCTCTGCCTGTGGATGGAGTCCCAAGAGCAGTGGGGATGCAGCAGCTGCTCAACTACACCAGTGCTGTGCAGACAGACTCAGCACTGCAGCTGGGCATCAGAGATTGCTCTAGAGGGGCATACTTTCAGCATCTGGGTTGAATCCCATATAGTTTGAAACAGGTTTGTCTAGCTTGGTTTTATTTGCTTGGCCCAAAGCCCTGAGACACAGGTGCCTTTGACCAAGGGGCATTCTTGGTGGGTAGGTGGTTCCAACCAGCTGTTGGATGTGACCTAGGAGACATTTGGATCTTTCACTCTGAAAATACCTTGTAGCTCAGAGCAGCCTCCCCTGCCACCCTGTTTTCACACAAGGACACTGAGTGTTGGAGCTGAAGGTGCTGTAGAAGAGGGCAGCTGTGCCCTGCTCCTGCTACCAGCCACAGGAGGCACAAGGAATCACAGACACAGCCAGCTTCTCTGACCAGCACATAGGACCTGGGTGGTTGATGGTGCAAACCTGCCACCCTAGGTCTTCCTAGTCTGGTCTGAGCAGCTGGACAAGAGCCCCTTGACTTATCTTTTGAGCATTATGCCAGGCAGTCTTTTTCTGAAGAAAAGTAATAACCTGACAACACTGTGGTTACAAACTAGGGTGTCACTGTTTGCTTAGTTTAAAATTTGGGGAACAGACAAATGAAAGCCTCCTGGGCTCGGGTGGGCAACAGAATCAGGAGCAGATACAGGCTTCCTAGAGCCTGGGTAGTGCCCACTGCTCCAGACCAGGCTGCCTCTGCTCCCCGAGATGTCACCAGCACGTCAGAGACACTCCCACCCCCCGGTGTTGGGTAAACCTCCTGCGAACAGAGTCAACAGTGAGACATTCGTATAGTGAACCTGTGAGATTTATCCTCTGGGTTTCTCCTCTTCACCCTTGGTGCAATCTGTGCTGTTGCTACATTCACACGAGATGGAGTAAGGCTGCACTAGTGGTACAAATGTTGCTATTTAAGATCCTGTTTAGGCCCTTTGCAGCCCCCCATCACACACACACACACTTTTTGGTTGTGCAAGAATGCATTTGCAGCAAATAAACATGTTTACTTGTCCGTATATCCACAGTGAATTTCAGTGCATTCCCTAGATTCCCTCTCACATGGACCCCTCCAGAGCAGCGCTGACCTCTTATAACCAAGCAATACAGCTGAAGTGTAGAATAGGCAACACTGATCCACTGACTTCAAAATCCGCCCCTGAATAAATCATGTGAATATGACTGTTTGACAGCACAAAGTGTTCAGATGCTGGGCAGGGAGGTAAATTAATCAAATAAGTTGCTAAAAAAACCCAATAAACTTATTCAGCTCCCATATGACTCCTAAAATTTTGATATCACTACCACCTTCCAAAGAGTTCATATCCTCTGGTTTTGCACACCAGAAATCTTCTGCAAGTGATTTCTACCACAGCCTAAGAACAGCTGTATCACAGCCTGACTTTCTTTTCAAGCTTTAATCAAAAGAGAGTGGAACCAATCCATTTAGTGCAGATTTCTGGTAACATAATTAGTTAACTGAGATCCTTTGTCTCCTTAAATTCAAAAACATTCCCAAGCCCTTAAATGGCTACAAAATTAAGTTATCTTTGGGGTTTGTTCTGGTGTTGGCATGCTGGATTTTTCATAAAGCTTATCTGCAGCACCAGGACAATCTGCCGCTTAAAATGCAACAGCAGGGATATTTTATTTTCTCATGCTTGGTCTGATATCAGAGGTGTTCTTAATTAATTTTTAAAACACTCTTTTAAAAGGCTCTAAAGTAATTAAAAGAATGACAGGAGATGTGGTATATTACCAGTGCCAAATATGATTCAGACAAACTGTCACTAGAAAATGTCTTTGACAATTCGAAGTCCTCCAAAATCTATTATTAAAGCTGTTTGGTCTTTTTCTTTTTTTTTTTTTCCCTCTGTCAGCCACAGTGCTAAAACATAATTTCAAATATAGCAAAATATAAATTACTGTGGAGGGCTCTATTGTGGTTTGTTATCTTCTCTGGCATAGGGAACTTCTGGGATGCATGGTTTGTACCCAGTATCAGCAGTCACAAAGCAGTATGATTGACGGGCAGTCAAGTTCCTCTAGCATGGCTGGTCAAAAGGAGCTTATGAATCTTCCTCCTTGTCTCTCCTATTTCTGTTTCGAGTTTGCAGACTGATACAGTAAGGGGGAGCTTTCCAGCCAGTCCAACATCTCATTGCTCTCAACTCTGGCATCAGCCTCCTCAGTCCAGTGCCTCATCCAAGTCAGTCTGCAAAACTGCTGAAAGTCTTCTGAAACTTTTGAAACTGTGGTTTCAAACGGGTATTTTGGATGTTGTGGAAAAAAATATCCATAACCTAAAAATGGAAGATAAAAATGTTTTAGCGTAACACAAAGCAAATGTACATTGTTCTTTCAGTCTTTTCTTCATTTGGGGGGAGGTGTCTTTGTTTCAGAGTTCTCTGTTCAGAGCTAGGCATTTTATTCTGGTCTGCAGCCGCCTCTCATAACCTTGAGCCCCAGGACTATTTTAAGACTATGACTGGAACAAGCAAGTCCGTTTGCATCCTTTGAACCCCTCCTACAAATTTTCTTCTTTTTTGGCTGGCATTCTACAAATAACCTCCTACCACTGCTCTTCCAGCATCTCCCAGCTCTCCCTTTAATTAAGTTCATTTACTAACTGAAAAACAAGCAAGGATTGACAGGTTGTGATTCCTGCTCAGCTGTTCTGCAGTAACTGGATTTTAACTGCTCTGGGTCATCTTTTGCTTTCTATCCCCCAGGCACTAGTCACAGTAGTTTTAATGTAGGGTGCTCTTTTGACAGACTTAATGTTTTCCATCTATACATGTCTTTTCCCACTCACAAATTCTGACACCAACTGAGATTACCACACATCACAATCTTTCCATCAGAGAAGATGCAAGTGCTAGCACACTTTCCCGGGAAAGCTTTTACAGGATGGAGAGGGAACATGATTGTCGCCTGGCCCAAGCTACAGGAAACCTATGCTAGGTTCTGCCAGGCTTTTCCTTTTGCAAGCTGGGGGGCCGCCATGAGCTATCACCCAGGTGGGTTAGAGTACGGGTTTGTGCAAAACCCTGCTGCCTTGGTTTGGTTAGATGTTGCCAGGGATGGAGTCATGGTCTTGGTACTACTGATTTTGTTAACAAATATAATGTAAAAATAGTACCTTAACTGTAAATACCGCATTCTCCCAGCTTTAGCTTTTGGTGGCTGAATCCTGCAGTAATTTGATTATCTCCTGGCAGCAGGGGCTTTATTCCTTTAACAGCTCCTCCAGGAGCCAGTGTCACTTTTGTGTCACCAACTCGCCATGCCATGGAGCACAGCCACTCCGGGGAAGAGCTATACTGATCAGCTTTGTGTTTCACACTTGGGTCTCTCTCTCAGGGAGCTTACACTTCACTTCAGCTCCGTGTCATACAGATGTGTGGCTGACTTCAGCCCAGGGAAAGCAGATGTCTTCTTGGAGCACTGGAATTTGCTGCTGCTGCTCACTGTTTGCATGTGTGGATTGTTCCATGAAGTGCCATGGCAAAGGATAAGGAATAAGCTTATGAGACAGTTAGAGAGAGATTTGCCATAAAAATAGACAAGGCATAGAAAGGGGAAGCACAGGGATGGGGAAGGGAAGTTGAGAGCCCTGGAGCGAGAGAGCTGGAGGAGAGTTGCATACAGCAGTCCAGGTGGCTGCAGGATGTGAAAATCCTCCCACTACTCAGATTTGCCTAGCAACTCTTTTCTTGGCTGCCAGCATTCCTGGTGCCTTGCCATACAGATGTAGCCTCCATCTGATGGGGAACAGAGGAGGAAGGGGTTTTAGGAACACACCCCCACTCTTGGGACATCTGTGCCAGGTGCCTTGCAAAGAGGCTTCAGTGAAGGTGTTGACTTAATGGTTGCCCCTGACTACTTATGGCCCTGGTATGGTGTCACCTGGTAAGTGATGGCTCTTTTGCAATCCTGAAGCACTCAGAAGAAAGTGTTAAATAGGAGCCCAGCTTTATCTGCTAACAGTGTCGTTCACAGGGATGCGGCACAGTGTCATCTGCATAGCTCTCTAATTATAAACACCAACAGTGAAAAGTACTAGCCATAGAAAAATGATGGAGGAAAAAAACTGGTTTGACCTTGTTATATCTCTGGTCACAGCAGGGTTAAAATCTACTTGTTGACCTACTTGCAAATCTTCAGCTCTTCAGAGAGAGTCTTATAAATAGACCCCCTCTGAGAGAGGTTCTTCTATTCCAGCCCAATGGCACAAATCCCCCAGTTTTTGTGCCTTGTGGGTAACACGTGTTATGAAGTAGTACAGGGTCCTCTCAGAGACTGAATAGTCCCCATGCAAGAAAAGAAAACGTCCTGAATCAGAGACAGAGTCAAATCTCTTTGGCAGCAATGGTGACAGAAAAGGGTGCTGACACCAGACCCTGAGGCTGGTATTCAAAGACAGCTGTGGGGTAGGTCTAAGAAAAAAAAAAAAAAGACGGCTTCTGGGAAGGGGAGGAGAAGGTCTGGGGACATATGGCAGGGCCTAGGGTAGAGTGCTATCTGTCTCACATAGCTGAGGAGGTGCAAAATGGGAAAAGAATAGATTTGAGAGGGACCCAAGGACAAGCACTGCAGTTCATAACCAACCGGAGATCACAGAAAGGAGCGATGTAGGTGGCTTTGTGTAGGCCAAAAGTTTCCATGAGGTGTGCTGGAAGGGATTTGTAACCAGAGACTCTATTTGGTCCTCTCTTCCCCCTTCAGTTATGGTTCACTAGAGCTAACAGTGCTTGTACCACAACCCCAGGCCCTTTCAGCATCTCTTCTTCTCTCCTCCTCCCTGGTCTGCTTTGCCTGGAGAGCTTTTCCTTCAGATTGCAATATGTCAAATTGTGCTCCTTGCTCTGCGGTGAAGTCGTTGCAAGCCCTAGTGAAATCCATTCAGGCATGGAGGGTATCTTTTCTGACAGTGCAGCATTTCCCAACAGATGCAGCATTTGTAGGAAGCAAGCTGAGGAGGCATTTCCAATCAACAAAGAGGAGAGACAAATGTCAGTGTCAAGGCCTGGGCTGCTCAGCAGAGAGAAGAGCAGGGGTCTCTCCATCCTAGTCATTACTGTGGCCCATGTGATGGGCCTGGCTTCAGGGACTCCCAGTGCTGGTGGGAAGGGATCTCCATTGGACTCTTGTCCAACCTCCCTCCCACAGGAACATCGCAAATGTATAAACCTGCTGGTGATTTTGCTCTCCAATCTCCATAAACAAAGAGATAAGCCATGAAGCACAGTACCTTACTGGAACTCCATGCTACATGGGCTTTAGTAGCTTCCCTGAGAGGAAGGTGTGTGAGAAGCAGTACAGAGCAGCATACATGATTTCCCCTGGGAAGAAGGAAGGAGCAAGGGTGTTTGGAGTTGAACACTTCCTCAACTTCCATGTAGCATTATGCACACAGTATTCAAGGCAAAGCTGCTATGGGTTTAAAAGGAGCATCAAGCCCCTCTTTCCAAAGTGCAACTCTTTCATCTTTTCAGAGGACTGTGATTTTTTTGACTCAGCAGGGAAGAATTTGACATGTCTCACCAGGAGGCCATGGTTTTCAAAATATGCCATGCTTTCTGCAAGAAGCCTCCTTGCACATCCACTCTGTCCTGAAGGCCTTTACTCACATAGTATTTTGGACCAACAACAGAATTTGTGGCCTACAGAACACAACTCAGTCACTGAAGGAAGCAAAGAAGAAACATCTCATTGAGGCACATCAGAGTAGCCTGATCTACCATCCAAAACAGTCTCTGACTGAGAATAGAAAGGAACATCAGACATTAGTTTATTTCTCAGCAGCTTAGCAGCAGATACACTGAGACACGGACCATCTTCAGACATAAAGTGTCCTTGCAGTCATGGTTGAATCACACTCCCCACCAAGCTGCTGAAACCAGCCCAAAAGCTTAAAAAAAAACATGCTTAACTGTTATTCAGCAGAATTAGCTTCAGCTCAGCAAAGAGTCCCTCTGCACTGACTGAAGGTTCTCCTTTGAGTACATCATTGACTGCACAAATGTTCTTGGGGAAGCTTTGAAACTTGTCTGAATCCCTCTGTCACAAGAATAAGGCAGGCTGAAATTTAAATCTTACCATCTGCTTGGAGACAGTAATGCTCTCACAGTGGCCAAGCCAAAGTTACACACACAAGGACGTTATTTTCTTGAAAAGGAAGGGAAAAAAATTAGAAAGTTAACACAATCAGACAAGAATTGGAAAAGCTGTTCTGGAAAGAGGCTGAGAAAAGGTGACTTTAGCCCAGGAAGGAGGTGAGCGGAGCAAAACATGACCTGCTCATGAAGAACCCCAAGAATAGTAGGACTCATCATGAGGCAGACTTTGACAGAGGGAAGTAGTTTTACAAAGACATCAAGAGTTAGTGTTCAGATAACTGGAGCTTTCAAAAGGGTATCAGACTTCTTTCCTTCAGAATACATGGCAAGACAGTCTGAATTCATTTTTTATTTGTAGAAAACTGTCAGTTTATGTTTTGGCTTGCTTTATATTCCTGACTGGAATAGCATGCAAATGCGATTCCCAGAGTATTCATTTAAAATACAGTTTTGAAAAGGCAACTTCGGAGTAAATATATTTTTTACTTTAAGGTTTCCCTTCTCAGGGAAACACAATGTTCCCAAGTACTACCAAAACGACCCAAGAAGCTCTGATGAAATTCTAATTCAAAGTTGCTGAATGCAGCTTCTCTATCATAGAGATCAAAAAAAGGCTGTTGCATGTGAAAAAGTCTCTGCTTACATTACAAGGAAAGCCTAGCAAAGTATATTACAACCAAGACACATTTGGATTTAGGGAAGATGACCCTCACCCCACAATGCATTTCTGTCAAAATAATACTAAATAATATTCCTAAATAGTAACAACTTTTGAATTCAGTGATCTGATCTTGAGGAAGCTTATCTGTCATTTTTATCCAGAAGCTTTGTAGCAATAATTCATGTCATAACGATTTTGGCATCTATTGAGAGCCCTGCAACATGACAAATTTATTAACAGTGAGTCTGCAAAATCCATGCATTGCAAATTTTTCTAGGAAATTGGTTCATTTGTGTTTCTCCATCTTCATGTAGCAAAAAACATGAAAATTGACTGCAGATTCTCTCCACTTTCATCTGTCCTGCAAACCAGACATTCAAGCAGATAACCTCTAGCATTAAGCCAGTTTGAAGCACTTTGCAAAGGTATTTCACAAAGAAACTGGATAAGCTAATTGAATGTAAAGTTTGCCATGTGTTTAAAAACCTGCTTATGAAAGAGCATAGAAATACAGCATGAACAACTCTTTACAGTGGTTTAATCAGCAAAGGTTTTCTATCACTATAATACGTTTTAGACCTATGTAAATCAAAGGAAAGAAATGCTAAAAGGCCTCTCTGAACTAGCCTGTTCTCTACTACCGAAACCAAACTATAGCTGTTAGGGACCCCTGTTTTTTTCATTTAAAGTGTCGCTATTTACTCTGTTTTTCCATCTGTAATGTACTGTGACTGCTCATGGTGCTCTGTGTGATAACATGTTATGACTATTAATAGCCACCAAACACAATAAATCCCAATTACCTGCTGTTACAGGGAGGTAGAGTAACCTTTTCATGTCACGAAAAATACTGAGAAAAAATACATAGTGCACATTTCTGAGAGTATTTCAGAAAGGTTTAAGACAGCAGGAAGATTTTGTTTAAGGATTTAGCTTTATCTGACAACCAATATTAAATCCTCCTGAAATCTGCCATCAAAAATTCAAGGCTGGGTATTATTAGAAGCACTAAGCTTGGCAATTGTTGAGAGAGGTATGGAAGTTTGACATCTTGCCCTGGTTAGGGGAAAGATACTAATCCACAGCTGGGCTAAGGAACCAGGGAAGCTGTTCTGGTTAACACCACATGGTATGCATCGTGACCAAAGGAGAAAGAAAGCCTGTTTCTGTGCTATATCTAGAATGCCAGCAGGCAGTGAAAACCTACCTCTATGCAGTTAAATTCAAGGAGTTAAAGGAAAAAGTCAAAAAATGAAGGTGCAGGGGTTTTCTGTCTTAGTTCCTAGATTAATTCTAAGTCAAAACGTTTCTTTGTGAAGGGCCACACTCATTGGAAAGCACATGTGTAAAGTCATTGCTGATCTACAGGAGACTGAGGTCTGGGTTAGGATTTGGGCCATTTGTTTCTTGCTTCTTCCTACAACATAGTTCACATCTGCACTGGCGAGTCCCCAGAGAGGCAGAGATGAACTCGTCCAGCAGCTATCACTGGAGTCAATGTGCACCTAAGTTTCTGAGCAAGGCTTGGAAGGGAAGGAACAAAGGAGAGGCAGCAATGTACCTTTTCAGCTGCAAGCTTGACAAAGCAGTGCTCTTGCTCTCTGGGTAGTCAACATAGAGGAAAATTTTCCATTTGCTGAGGAGGTAGACTTAAATGTCCTAACAGGGCAGATCTTGGTGCAGTGCTTCATCTGCCCACAGGAACAGCATGTGCCTTTGGGCCTTGGATGCTGTCCTTGCCCTGCTTCTCTTCTGCAGTACGAAGCTTTGAGCTTATCTGTTCCTCCCAAAACCATTATATACCCCAAAGGGCTACCTGACCATTTTGTGTCCATGGGCCGCTTACCATCACTAGCTGCTGTGGCAAGGTGAAAGCCATAAGAAGCCCAGAAAGCCTGCCGGGCCACTGCCCCATCCCTCATTGTTATTCGTCTCTCTCTCCCCTTGCCTCTCTACAAACCAACCTTTCATGAGGACACAGGCCCCAGTCTGGTCCTCCACCTGATGCTTACTTCCTGACTACTTCCTAGAATCCTTTGTCCAGCAGAGCACTGTCATTTCTCCTCATTTAAAAATGTATCTGAGAGACCTGTCTCTGTGGGGGTTGGCAGCTAACTGGCACAGCTGCTGGTGGGAGTTGGGCTTGCTTATTCACACTACTGTGCTTGCCTATCAGCCTGAGTAAAACCAATGTGAGATGCAAAACCCAGTAATCCCATGGCAGATGAGACTAAAAACATCTCTATCTCTTTTCCACAGCAAGGACCATCTCTTGAATGTTCTGTATGTAAGGCATTCAGTCCATTATCTGCTAAAAAAAAAATCCTCAAGCACAGACTCCATTGCTGGTTTTTAATTGCTTAAACAGTTTTATAGCAGTCAAATCAGGACTTGACACAACTCCTGCTCTGCTTGTGTAAGACCTTCCCATTCTACAGTCATTCTTCACCTCAATTATTTAATGTACCCTTTTTGCTTGTAATAGATTACGTTACCCCAGTCCTGGCATAAGAGAAAAATGCTTTTCCTCACAGTGCTAATTAGCAGCAATGGTTGCCTGTTCCCAGCAGAGTGGACCTTCCTTTGTCTGCAAAAGTCTTAAAACAGTAAAGAAATTGAAATACTTTGTGTTAAAATGCTGAAAAATTGCCATACTGGATTCCCCGCCTCTTTGTGTCTGGCAAAAAGAGCTTAACATGGATGCTTCTAATTGCAGCTGAAAAGATATTCCTGGCAGCCGTTCCTTGCTGTTGCTTTGTCCCATGGTTTTGTGATGGAGGAGCTGCTGGACGGCAACATGTGTGGGAAATGCAAAGGGATTGTCCATCTGTGGCTCTGGTGAGATGGGAACACCAGCGAGAGGAGGCTGGCATCTCCCATCCAGAAAAGCTCTTCCAGTGATTTGCACTGCTTTTGCCATCTTCTTTAAGGCACCTTCACAGAGAAGCAGCACTCATGGTAGTTTCTCTTAAAATGAATGAGGTCTTGCCATACCATAACAAGCCAGGAAAGAGGTTGAACACACTTTCTCATGGAAAATATGCTGAAATATTAGCCTTTTTAAGGACATGGTGGCTCCAGTGACAACCAAGCCTGTCAACCTTGCCTTCACGGGCTGATACAGGAAGGCTTATATGTCACAACAGCAATGTGAACTAGGGTCATATCTGAAGTAATTGTGCTTGTACCTAGTCTGTTACAATCCTCAGTCCCCAAAATGAAGCTTGATTGTTTGTTTGGTTTGGCTGGGTTTTTTTAACATGCCATTGACAAGTCAGCTAACACAATCCACATGAGACGGGGTACTTCAATACAATAAGGCCATTCTGGCATTGCTGCCACATCTCATTAATAACTAGCTGCCCTGCTACTGCAATTCCAATTTCAGAGCTCCCATTTGCACTCTCTCTGGTTAATCACCACCATTTTTAGCTTGCTGATGTTAATTGGTAATTCGTTGTGGCTCTGTCCCTTTGATGGACACTGATTTCATCTCACCATAATGCTTCTACCCCACTGCCTCTCTGCAATTGACTGGTAAAACTAAAATCAATGAGAATTAAGTTTGAAGCTGGTTCGAAATCAGAATCATTGCTGTAATTGATTCACTATAATTGTGGTATCTTAGCCTCCTGAAGTCAATGCTTCCATTCACTGTTATCACCTTGGATGACGCACAAAGGTGTCCTGCCCCAGCCCTATGGCGGCTACACCTGAGAGACTGAAGTAGCACAGAGCTGCAGTCCCCATGACCTACAGCTTAGGAACAGGAGAGAAACTGCCTGGCAGAAGAACCACCTGTGTCTGTCACCAGCAGAGCTGCAAGAGGATGCCTTGAGAGAATAAGAAGAGAGCAGGTAACCATGCTGCTCTCTCTGACTCTCCATAGGGAAATACAGCCTGTGCACACCAGAGTTCAGGACTGCCAGTGGCTATAACAAATGCGCTTAGAACCAGAAAATACATGTCCGTGGCCAGCATCCAAGAGGGTACCATGCTCTACTACACTTGGAAGCACAACGGAAAGTGTCATGGCTGTGTGGTTACAACTGTGATGGCCCGATCATACAACCAGAATGAGGCTTTATAGGTACAGCTAATATATTCTGTTAGCTTGGGTGGCATTGTTGGGGAAAAGACCCTGCATTAGCCACTGATGAACAGCTTTTATGCACCTGCAGGTGGCCCTGGAGGACAGCACACTTGCTTGTCCCCAGCTAAATTACAAAAGAAAGCAGCAGCCCTGCTGCACTGGGAACATTACAGAATCACAGAATGGTTGGGGTTGGAAGGGACCACTGAAGATGATCTAGTCCAACCCACCTGCTAAGGCAGATTCACCTAGAGGAGTGATGGACACTGATTTCATGAGATTAAATTAGCAGAGCCTGACACTGCCCTTGTGTGTGGTGACACTGGGACCTGGAAGGGCAAGGTTGGGCTGGCCATGTGTCCACATGGCACCAAGGATGTACACTGGTTGCACTGGCTACTGATGGCTGTGATGGCTTGTCCAAGCGTGGATTGGCTGCAAGCCCCAAAAGCTGTTCTGAGTTAAGAGGAGTGATGGCACAGAGCTCAACCTCATGTGCTTGAGGACCCAAGGAAACTATGGGGGCAAGGAGAAAGCAAGATCCCACACTGGAAGAACATTGTGTAAACAAACATTCGAGCCTCAGACCAAGCCTTTTGTGACCCTGCAGTTGCATATACATCTGTCATAGGCTGAGGGAGCTGTGACACGCGTTCCATGTATCTTGAAGGTCTGAGCAGGGACCTGAGGGTTTCTGAGGGTTTCTGGGGATATGCAATATTTATTCTCTGCTCACCATCCCACTTCCTTCTGCCACCCAAGGCCCCTTGCCTGCATGCTGAGTCCCAGATGATTCCTGCATCTTCAGTGTGTGCAGGTCTGACAGCATCACTCTTCCCTATCAGAAAATTGCTTTTTGTTTGGCAGACTCAGGGGGCTTCTTGGATCACATCACTGCATATGAGTTTTGCACTCTGACAAATCTCCAACTGGGAAATGAATACAAAATTTAGGTATGATTTGCAAGATGGATTTGCATGGGCTCCATCAGCTCAAAGGAAAGTAAGGCTGAAGCCAGTGGCTCAGAGCAAGAGATGAGTTATAATCCTTGCGTAAAAAAGATGCTTCTAGCTTTGATGAGTTGGCAAGCCTCTCCTGCATTGGCACCATGATTTCAAAACAGCACACCAAATTTGATGCTGCTGCATACATTACAGAATCAGTGTTTGCAGCTCAGCAAAGATGCATTGAGTAGGCTTCCGTCTAACTCCTAGGTGCACTTACCAGGAGTAAAATTGCAGGCTGGATGCTGACAGCAAAAGTTCGATTGCACCGCTGAGGTCTCAGAAGAGCAACTGGTTGTTTTATGCTGTCAGGTTTTGCTTGGCCTTCAATGCTTCAAGTGCCCAAAGTAGTAACTGTTATCATAATTATTATATATGTATATAAACAATTATAACAACAATATCAACATCTAGGTGATAACATTAACTTGTTACTGGTAGAATAGTTCCTAGGCCAAAAGGAAAGGAACTGGGACCTGTATTTACTACTGTGAGATCCATGCTTAAAACGTAAGGGAGAATGGATGTAATAATAAGGCAAATTGTACGAGGTTTAACAAGGCGAAGTCCTGGACTTCGGTCACAACCACCCTGTGTAGCACTACAGGCTCAGGGAAGAGTGGCTGGAAAGCTGACTGGAGGAAAAGGACCTGAGGGTGTTGGTCAACAGTTGGCTGAACAAGAGCCAGCAATGTGACCAGATGGCCAAACAGGCCAATAGCATCCTGGCTTGTATCAGGAATAGCGTGGCCAGCAGGATTAGGGAAGAGATCGTCCCCTTGTACTCGGCGCTGGTGAGGCTGCACCTCAAATGCTGTGTTCAGTTTTGGGGCCTTCACTACAAGAAAGACATTGAGGTGATGGAGAAAGTTCAGAGAAGGGCAACGAAGCTGGTGAGGGGTCTGGAGCACAAGTCTGATGAGGTGCGATTGAGGGAACTGGGGCTGTTTAGCCTGGAGAAAAGGAGGCTGAGGGGAGACCTTATTGCTGTCTACAACTACCTGAAAGGAGGTTTGTAGCGTGGAGGGTGTTGGTCTCTTCTCCCAAGTAGCAAGTGACAGGATGGGAGGAAATGGCCTCAAATTGCACCAGGGAAGGTTCAGATTGGAGATTAGGAAAACATTCTTCCCAGAAAGGGTTGTCAAGCATTGGAACAGGCTGCCCAGGCAAGTGGTGGAGTCACCATCCCCGTAGGTGTTTAAAATCTGCATAGATGTGGCGCTGGAGGACGTGGTTTAGAGGTGGGCTTGGCAGTGTTAGGTTAACGGTTGGACTTAATGATCTTGAAGGTCTTTTCCAAACTAAATGATTCTACAATTCTATGAATGAAGGCTGAGTTTGCAACTCAGAGAGGCAATTCATTTTCACCCCCTTGCTCTTCCTGGAAATAGTCCACTGGGAGAACTAAAAAAATCGGGATCTTTATCCCCATGTACAGAAGAATAACTCCAGCAGATGGTGAGTCTGCAGACAGAGAGTGAAAATGTCAGGGAGCCAGGGAAGGGAGAGGAGTAAGCAAGATCTGAGATGAGGTGGGAGGGCAGTTTGCTGCTGCACCGGCTGGTTATAGGACAAGCCTAGTTACTGCAGCAGATTTAACCCCTGATAGCGAAGGCATGCAGCTCCCCACTGCCCGGGAACATGGGATTTCTTGTGGATGAGCTGAGCTGGGGGCCTGGAGGAGGTCGCCCCATCTCACGCTCCTGCACAGCCAGAAGCTGGTTGTCTCCACAGTGGGAACCTCATGCAGGAGGTGGTGGGATCCTGCTGCAAGGATCTGCAGCAGTCTTGGCCCATTATGTTATTTTCCTACTCTTTTCCACAACGAAGAAAGGAGCAAATCCCACATGGTTTTGTCTCAGCTGGTGATGTTTTCCACTCAGTAGCATTTCCAAGAGAGAGAGAGACTGAGCAAGGACCTCTGTCAGTGAATCAGAAAAGTAATAATTTCCCCTTCATATATCTCAAATTTTCATCTTAGAATTTTGCTGTTAGCAGTTTTCCATGTTGACAGCTATATAGCTGGAACACTTCCAGCAGATACCTGAGCACTTTGGAAAAACCCTCCTGGCCACATAGCTCTTAAAATATGTCCAACTTTTCTAACTGGTGGAGTGGTTTGTTAAACTGGATGGAGAATTTCCTTAAAGAGCAGAGAAGGAAATAACAGTAATGGGGGAAAAATCCTGGAATGTGCCAAGGTCGGGCCATAATGACCTGATCAAATCTGACCCTGGATAAGACGTGGAAATATCAGGTATCACAAAAACAATAGAGTTCAAATACCTGTAGTTCCCCCTAAAAATGGAAAAAATGTGTGAACCTTAGTTACCCGACACTTAATTTCAAAGCATGGTAAAATCAAGCAGAATCTCTTGCTGCCTTCTTTAATGACCTGATATATTACTCCTGGCAAAGGAGTAATTGCAATGTACAGGTGGCTACTCATCCATGCATAGGGTAGGCTATGCACAGAGCTCAGGGGCTTTCAGAGCAGATATTGTTCAAATGTTCCTGGAGCCACTGGGAATACATTATCTATGGAAAGTCGATTACATTTGTTTCTTACATCTTTTTTGTCCCCCAGGAGCAGCCCTAAACTTTAACAATGTGGAATTTTATGTCATATCTTCCAAGCAAGGTAGCTTCAGTCTGTCAGCCTCGTGGTCACACACATGGGGCAGCGTCCTTGTGCCTCCAAGACAAGGTGGGCTCACGTGTACTATCATGTATAAAATGCACCCTGGCAGCAGAAAGTCTACTGAGATAGATTTCAAATGTGTTGCCCATGGAGCAAATACTTGCCCATCACTACAACATGTAGTCCCATGTGCTAGTAATCTAGATGTGGCTGTGCATCAGGTCACCACTAGCAATGTGCATCACTGAATGTGCCTGTGGCTGTCCAGAGCCTCACTGGAGCTGAGAAGCTGAACTTCTCCCTTTGGTTAGGAGAAGCAATGCTAGACCCCCTGGCAGCAGCCGGAGGAGCCAAATGACCTATGGTTGCCTAGAAAACATTTCTGCACATCACAGCATATTTGCACACATTGGGCATGACTGTCTCCAATGAGATGCCATCTGGAATAAGAACAGGCAACTTCAAGCTGCATTTGAGCATTCAGACATGTTTAGAAAGAAGACAGGAATGTGGAAGTTAACATTCAGATAATTCCCAAGCTTGTATACCTAGAAGCCAAATGCTCCAGCTAAACAGATTGTGCCCTATTAAATAAAAACAGTGTATTGACAAAAGCTTAGCCCACAAGATGTCATCTGGATCATAGTTACACAACAGCGTGGCCATTGGCTATGGATATTCTCCCTGCATTCTTAATAGAAACATTAATGCCTTGCTACCTTCCTTGCTCACCCCAGCCACATTTCAAGGGAAGAGGGGTTAGTTTCATAGGACAAAAAGTGCATTGAGACACTGGGCTCTTTGTGTTTGGAGTGCTGTTTTGCCCTGGGGTGATTGTGTGCTCACACAGCTCCAAACACAGTGGGGTCCTCAGCCACATCTGGATAATCCAAATAAAAAACGATGATAACCTACCAGCTCTTTGAAAACAGATATATGAGCTAAAGCCAAAATCTATTGACCTGATTCTCAGGTAGACTAAAGCCATTTTAAGCTGCTATGGCAATTGAAAGGGCTTCATAATCGCAGCAAATTGAATTTATAGTTGCTTCAGGGAAGTGTTCTTAGACCTTTCTGCCTCCAGTTAATTATTGCTTATTTAACTTAAGACATTAAACATTACTGCAAAGACTACAATAGTTTCTCCTTCTTTGTATATTCACAGCTGCAAACTAAGCTGACACATAGTTTTCTAAGTTTGTGGACTCTCAGACATTTTCCAGTGCAAGTACTTTTAAGCTTGCCAGGAATGGACTTGGAACAGCACAATCTTTCAGAACAGCAGATCTTTCAGAGCTGCCTGGTGCTTACAGGCACTGCTCCGGTGCAAAAGGGGAAGAGGTGGCAGTCTTGTTCAGAGAGAACAGCTGAAGACCATAAGCTTTTCAAGGACACTTTGCATAACAGAGGAATGTGGTTTTGGTGTATTTATCCATATTTATAATGTGCTTGTCGTCATGGTATCCAAGCATTACATAATGGATTTAAAACAAGAGCAGCAGCCTGGGGCTGTCATTTAAACGTACTTAGGTTTTGAAGGCTGAGGTGGGATTTTGGCAGATGCAGCAGTGCACAGAGATTTAGAAATGGCATTAAACAATCAAGGAGCCACTTTTCAGTCATTCACAGCCAGATGCTGCCCTTCTTTTGCTGACACCAGGTTTGCTTTCCTCATGCAGTACCAGGTGGTCCTCCCTCAAATCTCTAATTCATTAGAGTAGGTTTGGCCCTGACTAGGCAGCACCAGGAAGAGATAGACAGGAACTGGCATGTCCTCTCATGGCAACAGAAGTGGGAACTTCCTTAGCCCCCATTCCACTCCAAGTACTCCATAGCAGTTCAGGATTTGTCAACACAAGCAAACCAATATAGGCGTCTTCCTACTAAGTTGAAAGAGTAGGAAAAGAAAGATGAAAACCTATTCATGAAAGGTTATGGCGCTGCTGTTTCAGGTGAAGACATGTTTGCATGTATCTATAGTAAGAGGATGGATCCCAGCCAGGGACCTCCAGCACCCCAGCCAGAGCAGGTACAAGAGCCATACCTGAAGAAGGGATTTTCCTGAGTGAATTTAGATCTAGGAGAATGAGCTGGCAGTCCCAGATGTTGGTGCCCTGCTTTTCTGGGGCTCACATTGCTGCTGCCTCTTGGAGGATTCCAGAAATGGCCTGTGCATCTGTGCAGAGTCATGGCATGGGTCTGTTGGTCTTGGCATTGTTCAATAGTGTCTCGGGGTGTCCTGTTTTTGAGGGAGAGGGGCAGACACTACCACAGCGAGGCACAGTGCCATTAGGTCCTTTCAACGGTTTTCCACCTCCTAGCTTGCCCCTTGCTGGATCTCTTACCACTTTCTAGTTCTTCAGCTCTGCTCTTCATCCTCAGCTAGGGCAAGGGGAGGGCATGGGGCACCACGCAGTGAGACCTGCTTCCCCCACAGCATTTTGCAAGCCAAATGCATTTGCTTCAGTCATTTCCTTCGCACGGGTCTCAAGAATCTGTTGCAGGGTAAAGCAAACCCCCAGGCCCAATCTCAAGACTCTGCCTGAAACATTAGCCTTTTCTTCCCCCATTAAGCTAAAAAAAACCCTTTCAACGTTTGTATGCCCTGAAGGCTGCATACACTAAATCCAGTCACCTCATGCTTCTCTTCTCAATAATTGGAGCAGAACAAGCTCTCTTTCCTTGTGAAGTATCATCTCCAGCCGCTGGCCAAGTTTTATTGTCCTTTTCTGGATTTCATCCAGCTTTTCAGCAGCCTTCAAAGAGGAACAGAACTGAGCCTGGCTCTCAAGCTGCTCAGGGCCAGCCTCCTCAGCACAGCTGGTGCTCTGCCACTGCTCCCTGGCACAGCCAAAGGTGGCAGTGTCCCTCTTGACTACAGCATCCCAGTAATGCCCCCTCAACCTTCCTGGTCCTGCGCTCTGCACTAGCAGAGGGACCTGGAAATTAGGCCAAACTTTTTTATTTTGCCCTTCTGAAAACGCATGTGGATCAAAACCACACCAAAAATGATTGAAACAAGGGAAAATAGAACTTTTCTCCTTGACGGAGACTTTAAACAAGAAGCGGCTCCCCTCCCCCAATTCCTCCACCTTTCTCCTTTCCTGTAAATAAAGTTATATGTGGTCCTTTGATTAATCTGAGTTTGGTGAGACTACAGCAACACATTATGTTCTTCATTGAGACTAACGTATTCCATAATCCACACTCCATCACATTCTTTAGGTGGTAAAACCACAACATGACTTTTGCACATCCACGCCTTCAAGGCAGTTGAAAGGTGGGAGGGGAAATTAATCTTCAAGAAGTGATGTTGAAATTTTGCCTTTTCTTTCCACTTCATAATTAAACTAAGTATTGAAGCATTAGCATTTTCTGGATGGTGGAATTTGTCTGTCCAGCCCTAATAAAAATGCACTTATTTGAATGGGATATCTTTACTGTGTAAGTTAACTAAGTGGCCCACCATTTTTACTATGTGCTCTATTATACATTTATTATACGTACATGTATCTGGTAGACTCCTGTTCATCTGAAATTGTAATCAGCATTGATAACACCACTAAATAGCAGTGAGTCATACTCTTCACTTAGCCGGGTTGTAATCCTTTTGGTATGGTCTTTGTGCTTTGTCCTACACCCACTCCCCACACCTAAGCTACAGCATTGCCCACAGCTCAGCAGGCATGCAGCTCTTTTGGAGTGCAGGTTATTTGTGCCTGCTGGGTGGTGGCTGGTGAGAGCAGGGGCACCATTGCACCCCCTCCTGCTGAACAGTGTCCAAGTGGCTTCCAGAAGCTTGAGGAGGAAAATATTATGAAGCAGAATTGAAAAACCTGCCCAAAGAGCAAAAAAAGTCATGTGCTTTGGTTGCCAAGTAGGGGTGCCTCTCCTAGCTGACTCAGCTGAGCACAAAGCATGCAGGTGCTGGTTGTGGCTTTTGCAATAGTAATGAAATAATTCGGTGGTATTAACAGAAACTTGACAAGAGCAGGGGTTTCTCAAGTGTTAATGAATTTTCTGGAGGAATCTCTTCTGTTCAAAGGTGGAAACGGAACTTGCTCTGCTTCCTGCCTCCCATTCAGCCTCCTTGGCTTTCCTTGCAAAGCGGGATTAGTGACCCCAGAGATCTTGCAGTGAGGGAGGGCTCTGGCAGGAGTGTCACCACAAGCTTACTGCAGGTAGGGCTTCAGCTTTGCCTTGCAACATCACCATGTTTGATGTCACAGGGAGAAATCTTTTTCTTTCACTTTTTGCAGAAATTGATTTGTTGAGCCCCAAGGGAAATAGTTGCATTTAATATGGTGAGCCTCAGGAAGTGGAGTGGTTTCGGGAAACAGGCTCATACTTGGCTTAAATTTCAGCTTATCCTTGAGACCCTCTTTAAAAGAAAGCACTGCATTTCAGCCTTCTTCCTTCTCTTCTGCTCACCATTCCATGGTCCAGCATTTCTGATGGCAGGACCTTTCTGCAGCACAGTGTAATGTCTAGGCCTGTGCTACGGAGCCTGAGCAAGCTCAAGGCATCTTCAGGACAGAGCTTGCTCCATGCTTGCCACCCGTCTCCCACCCCCATAGCATGGTGCCCCAGGGGCCTTATGCTGCTGGGGTAGGCTGTTCCATGGTCCTTCTCTCCAGAGGAAAAAACACTGTCTGTTCAAGTGAGATCTCACCTCAGACTGGCTTTTTGGCCACCCTGGTCCTGAGCTTGCAGAAGAAAATGCCACCGTCCCTCCAAAACGCAACAGCATGAGGCATGTGACAACCTTCTCTATCCTTCAGTCCCTCCTGCCCCTGTCCTCCAACCAGCTCACCCCCAGACCTGCAGCATCCTGGCTGGCACCACAGTGAGGGCAGTATTGTGCTCACTGATTTCGGCTGTGCTGCCAGTAGAAGTGATTTAACTCAATGGTTGTTTGTTTGCCCTCCTCCTAGGTGGCATTTGGGATCTCAATCAAAAGTGTAGAACTTGGGGAGGGGCGGTGGGGGAAATCAACCAGCAGCATTTCAAAATTATGGGCTTTTTCCTATTTTGTTGTTCACATCAGAGTTTTGCTCTGAACCTCCACATCCGTTCTGCTGTGAATACTAATCAGTTTTAATACAAAGCATCAGTCATAGCAAAGCTCTTCTACAGAAAATATCTCTGCATACAGTAACAATTATTCAATCTTAATGAAGTTTTGCACGGGAAAGCTGTTCCCTTTCTGCCCAGCAAGAGTGGGGAGGTGGAGATGAACTTTAGATTGCAAGCCCCAATAAACTTGACTTTTCTGTATTCATTCCTGGATTAGGCCGGTACATGCATGTAGCTAATGGACTTTCAGCAACCCCTGCCCATTTAGAAAGCCTGGAGAAAAGTGCCTGGGTCTCAACACAGATGTTACTTCTACCTCTGAATACACCTTCCTTGAATAGCATTACAATTGTGCCAAAGATGTGTAGTTTGGGGGTAAAATGCACTTTATGATTGGTGCCATCTAGACATGGCAGAGAGACGGGCCTTGCCTCGAAGGGAGCGTGGTCATTTTAGATACCTTTGTAGTAGGATATTCCAAGTATACAATGTTCAGAAGGCTTGTAGTTTTAAAATGTTCAGGGTATACTGGAGGGCACTCGTGATCTTCTGGAGGCTGAAGGACCCAGGGAAGGAACCATAAATAGAAAGTAAATGTTTTTCTTCTCCTCTACTGCTCCTGTCTGTAAGGACTGCTATGTCCCTATCCCTATACCAGGGCTGCTTCCAGGGTAAATGCTAGGGAGGGGCCCAGCAATTTGTGTAGCGGGAAGCTCTTTTCCACCAAGATGAAAGATGTTGATAGGTCTTTGTCTCAATGAAATAGTTTGCAGCTTTTTTCACCATGGATAGTAGTTGCACAGGAAAGCTCTACAACGCAAAAGAACCTCTCTCTTTAGAAGCCACTAGATCTCTTAGAAATGGCACATGGACACAGGGACTTCTCTACAGACCTTCTCATTTTGAAAGGGTGTCTCAGGGCTGCACTGCTTTTCTGAGGAAGACTTTTTTTTCTGATTTCCAATTATAACTTCCCTTGTTCCTGTCCTTCCACTGTGCATACCTGAGATAACCCCTTTAGACAACTGACGACAGCAGTAAAACCCCCATGATGTACTCTAGCCCCTTGATCGCTCTCATAGTCCCTTGCTAGATAACTCTTATCCTGGAGAACCCACAACTGTGCATGATACGCCAAGTGCAGCCTCAACAGTATCAAATAGAGAGGAATTATCCGTTTCCTTGACCTTTTGGCTGATGTAGCCCAGTATGTAGTTGGCCTTTGTCATCACAAGGGCACACTGCTGGCTTGCAGTGTTGCCTGGTGGTATTACACAAACACACACAGAGTACAAGGCTCCGCAACAGCAAAGCTAATCCAAGCTATGATGCTAAATGCAGGTTTCCCTCTCTTAATCCAGAACAATCCCAGCACCTGCCCTGCACACTAATGAAACTGCACCAACAAAAGGTTGTGGGACAGCAGTGAAATGGGATGGCCTATTAGAACTCTCACTTGTTTTCAGTCTTCTAGATGGAGAGCAGACAGGGAGTCCAGCATGGCAAACTTCTGTTTTCCTAAAGCAGTGTTGCATTCTCATCTGGGCTGGAAAGAATGTCCTATGAGGAGCAGCTGAGGACTATGGGTTTGTCTAGTTTGGAGAAAAAGAGGCTGAGGAGTGACCTCATGGCTCTCTAGAGCTTCCTGAAAATGGGAAGTGGAGAGTGAGGTGCTGAGCTCTTCTCCCTGGTATCCATTACCAGGATTCATGGAAATGGTTCAAAGCTGTATCAGGGGAGGCTTAGACTGGATATTAGGAAGCATTTTTTTACTCAGACAGTGGTCAAACACTGGAACAGGCTTCCTAGAGAGGTGGCTGATAACCCAAACCTGTAAGTGTTCCAGAGGCATTTAGACAATGCGCTTCATAACAAGCTTTAACTTTTGGACAGCCCTGAGTCGGTCAGATAGTTGGACTGGATGACCATTGTAGGTGCCTTCCAACTGAAATTTCTATTATTCTATTCTATTCTATTCTATTCTATTCTATTCTATTCTATTCTATTCTATTCTATTTTACAGTGATAAGGCTTTGCAGACAGGAGAAGCACATCTGCTGCAAAGACCCAGCCATGGCTGCTAATTAGCACTTCATAGATCTGCAAAGAAAAATAATTTTTTCTTTTGTGAAGAAACTGGGTTAATATGACCTTTTATGAAGAAAAAGAGAGCACTGAATAACTGAGATGAGAAATGGTTGCAGCACGGTCAGGTCTGAAGTGAACAGAGTGGAGAAGTGTGGGAGCCACATGGAATGAGTTTCTTTATGCATTCCAAAACACAGAAGAGAAGGAAGAGGGTATAGGCAGCCCTGATTTCTCTCTGAGCTAAAGAAGTTATTGGTTCAGATAATACCATGGCCTAAATGAAAGAGATGACTCACCCTTCTTAGTAGTTTTCAAATATCATTGGGGATTTTTTTTTTTAAACCAGATTATCAGCTTTGCATCATAGGGAGTTGGGTGAGCTGTTAGATGAATGTTGCTAAGAAATTCATGCACTAGGTGAAATGAACTCACTGTGGAGAGAAGAAATAAAATAGCCATCCATGAATACTGCACAGCAAACAGCATCACATGCTTTCAGGCAATCTCACACCTTCAATGGACATATTTTTTAAAGCTCAGTCAGATGGAAAGATTTAATGTCTTTTATTCTCCTCATCAAGTCACAGTGACAAACCAAATTATCACTCCTGGGGGAAGCAGATGAAAATTCATCCTGATTCTTTTTCTATCTTTGCTTTTGAAATGACTGTGGTAGGTGGAAATTCCATTTTCCACTGGCCTATAGAAGCCTTAATGCCCCATTTGCCTTGAGAGAATGTGGCTTCTCTTCCTGTCTAAAGGAGCTGAGCGTAACTTCCTAACCTTCACTCTTAGCCACATGGCCGTGGGGTAAAACAGAGAATAGGAAGCTTCTAGAAAAGAAAATGTAGAAAAAAATAAAAGGTTGCTGTTTGGATAATGGTGGATCACTAAGGTTGATTATAATGCCTCTATTCAACGGTTTGGAAGGTATCAGAACATGACAGTCTCTGGCACTGAGCTGTTCATACAGCAGTACTTACATTGTGCAACACCACGCAATTTTTCAAACAAGGCACGGTGGCAGGCTGTTCTACAAGGAGCTACCTATATTAAGTAATTTCTCTCATTAGCAGCATTTTCTCCATCACCAGAAGGTCAACACTATTAAACAGCTAATTTCGCTTGGCCCTCTTTGTCAGGTTTGATGGGGGTCAGAAAATATTTCTATCAATCTTCTCTCACCAAGTGTTTTACAAAGTCACATCTGTTCTCCAGTTTTTTTTTTATTTGAGCGGTTGTCAGTTTGGGGGGTATTTGGGTTTTGGGGTTTTGTGTGCTTTTTTTTAAAAGACTGACAAAATTTTGATCAAAAATAATGCAATATAACTGGTTTGCAATTGTTTTCAAAAATAAATAATTTATTACTGGAGCAAGGAAAATTGCAGAACCAGATGAAAGCAGATGCAAAGTGATACAACAGGGAGGAAACAATCCTATCTTCATGTATAAAATGATGGCTCGAGAGCTAGGTCTTACCACTTGAGACAGTATGCTAGAAGCAAGGCATGAAAGTGCCGGCTTAATGCACAGTAGTTGAAAGAGTGAATCAAGCATCTGTAACTATAACAGAAGGAATAAACACAACAAAGATAACATCACTGTGCTTCTCAAAATGGTCTATGTACCACCATCAGTCTGCATACAGTGCGCAGCTCTGGTCCCACATCTCTAAAAGGATGGGTCAGAATAGAAGGTTCAACAAAGGGTTATGATAAATGATCTGGTACAACGACAAATCATGTAGGGTGAAACTCTTCAGTTTGGAGAAGCAATGCTTTGGGAGGGCGTGTTGACAGACTCCTACCAAATCCCAAGGGATCTGAAGAAACTGAAGAGTGACTGACTGTATAGGACCCAGGGGTCGTAAAATGATGCTACTTGAGGTCAAGTCCAGAATAAATGAAAGGAGGCAACTTATCATACCTCAGGTGTAAACTCGTGCAACTCCTTTCCAAGGGACACTGTGGGTATAGTACTTGGAAAAGACATCTCTCAGGACTATAAAAAAATGGAGTAACTTCAGGAAACCCTCTGCACTGAAAACAGTTATCCAGAAGAACATAAGCAGGGAAGGTGTCATGTATGCTTGTCCTCTTATTCTTTTGAAATACGTGAGAAAGTTCTGTTATGTACATGGAAAACTCAGCTGTCAAGTCATAGAATTCCTGTGTTTTTTATTGCAGTAATATCTGAAGACCACAGTCTCTTTGAATAAAAACCACAGGACCAGCAAGAAGAAAAATAATGCTGTGCGTCCCTGAGTTATTATCCATACTACAAATTTTTCATGCCTGTAATGAAACTGGCATCCACTGAAATAAGACCCTGAAATAACTCTGGATGTGGGGAGAGCAGATTCAGGCTTCTGAACGAACTAGTTAGTTAGGTACCCTGGGAATCTGCTTTTGAAGCTGTTGGAGTCTGTGAATGCTGGTCACTTTTTAAGAGCCATCTCTCAAGAGCACAGGAACAGACAATTCCAAAGGGTTGGAGGTTAAGCAAGGCAGAGGGCTGGCTTGGATGAGCAA
Source organism: Pampusana beccarii (assembly GCA_013399365.1). NCBI lineage: Eukaryota > Metazoa > Chordata > Aves > Columbiformes > Columbidae > Pampusana > Pampusana beccarii. The sequence goes on along the minus strand of VWYH01005543.1, from coordinate 163,315 downwards.
TGATCTTCTTCTACNTAACAGCAAAAGGAGGATCAGAGAAAACATTGGTCCATTACTTGGTGGGGTTGGTCACCTCACAAATATGGGCATAGACAAAACTGAGGTGCTTAATGCCACCTTCTCTTCTGTCTTTAACACTAATGATGGGCCCTGGGACCCCTGGACCCCTGTGTTGGACCACCGTGATTGGGGGAATGATGAACTGGCTGACTCTGAATTTATTCAAGACTTGCTGCTCCAGATGGATGCATATAAGTATATGGAGCGTCATGGGATTCATCCCANAAATAAGACCCTGAAATAACTCTGGATGTGGGGAGAGCAGATTCAGGCTTCTGAACGAACTAGTTAGTAAGGTACCCTGGGAATCTGCTTTTGAAGCTGTTGGAGTCTGTGAATGCTGGTCACTTTTTAAGAGCCATCTCTCAAGAGCACAGGAACAGACAATTCCAAAGGGTTGGAGGTTAAGCAAGGCAGAGGGCTGGCTTGGATGAGCAATGATCTTCTTCTACAACTTAGGTGGAAAAGGAAAGTGTATGGACATTGGAAGCAAGGACAAGTGACATGGGAGCACAAGAGAGATACTATTTGCCACTGTAGGGAGCNAACACTAATGATGGGCCCTGGGACCCCTGGACCCCTGTGTTGGACCACCGTGATTGGGGGAATGATGAACTGGCTGACTCTGAATTTATTCAAGACTTGCTGCTCCAGATGGATGCATATAAGTATATGGAGCGTCATGGGATTCATCCCAGGTACTGAAAGAACTGGCCGATGCCGTCATGAAACCTCTCTCCACATTATGTTTCAACAATCTTGAGAATCTGGAGAAGTCACAGTTGACTGGAAGCTGGCAAATGTTATCCCAATTTTCAAGAAGGGCAAGAATTGACTGGCTGGTAATTACAGGCCTGTCAGTCTCACTTCAGTGCCTGGTAAAATGATGGAGAATGTTATTCTTGAAGTTATTGAAAAACACTTGAGAGAAAACGCAATCATTGGTCATAGCCAACATGGGTTCACAAGGGGAAAGTCCTGTTTAACTAACTCAATTTCCTTTTATGACAAGGTGGCCCATCTAGTTAACCAAGGGAAGACAGTAGATGTGGAATTTTGAATTTTAGCAAAGCTTTTGATAGTGTCTCTCACAATATCCTTCTGCACAAAATGTCCAGCATACAGCTAGACATGTCCATAATACCTTGGGTAAACAATTGGGTAATGGATCAGGCTCAAAGGTTTATAGTAAATGGGGTTACATCAGGCTGGTGGCCAGTCACCAGTGAGGTTCCCTAAGGCTCAATTTTAGGGCCAGCGCTCTTTAATGTTATTATAAATTATCCAGATGCAGGAGTCAAATGTACATTAAGTTTGCCAATTATACTAAACCAGGGTGAGCTGTGGACTTCTCTGAAGGTAGAGGCACCTTACAGAGAAATCTGGATGGACTAGAGAGCTAGGCAATCACCAACTATATGAAATTTAACAAGAGCAAGTGACGGATTCTCCACCTAGGATGGGGTAATCCTGGTTATGTGTACAAATTGAGGGGTGAGAGGCTGGAGAGAAGTCCCGTGGAAAGAGATCTGGGGGTCTGGGTTGATGGCAAGCTGCATATGAGTCAACAGGGTGCCCTGGCAGCCAAAAGGGCCAACCATGTCCTGGGGTGCATCAAGCACAGCATTGCCAGCAAATTGATGGAGGTGATTGTCCCACTCAACAGCACACAGGTGCAGCCCCACCTCAAGTACTTCTGTGCAGTTTTGGATGCCTCAATGTAAGAAGGACATCAACCTATTAGAGTGTGTCCAGAGGAGGGGGATCAAGATGGTAAAAGGACTTGAGGGCAAGACTTACGAGGAGCAGCTGATGTCACTTCGTTTGTTCAGTTTGGAGAGGAGGAGGCTGAGGGGTGCCCTCATCTCAATCTACAGCTGTCCTACATTTAATGTCCTCAAGGGGGGCAAAAGAGGGGCAGGTGCTGATCTCCTCTCTGTGGTACCAGCAATAGGACATGAGGAAACCGGACAAAGCTGCATCAGGGGAAGTTCAGACTGGACACTGGGAAAAAGTTCTTCACTCAGAGGCTGCTGAGTCACTGGTACAGGCTCCCCACAGAAGTGGTCATGGCACCAAGCCTGTCAGAGTTCATGGAGCATCTGGACAACTTTCTTAGTCATATAGTTTAGTTTTAAGTAGTCCTGTAAGGAGCAGGGAGTTGGACTCCATGACGCTTATGGGTCCCTTCCAACTCAAGATATTCTATCATTCTATGATTCTAAGAGAGAGGTTGAGCAGGAAAGAAAATCGCTGAGCCTTAGCCATACCAAGATCAGCAGCTGAAAGAGGACAAGTCCCCTGATGATAAATTCGGCAATATCCCCAGCTTGCCTTCTGCAGCTTGCCTTCTTCACAGGCTCCCCTCTGACTCTAAGAAGGCCGAACTGGAAGAAGTGGCTTGTTTTTTCACTAAGGGACATTTTGTGCACCTGCATCTTGGCCTCAATCTCCTTGATGTGAGCTGAAATGATCTTCTGGTTCTCCAAGAGTTTGTTTTGTTCCCCAGGGGTAAAGCCAGGATGGAGATAAGAGAGGGATCACTGTTCTGTGCTCCTCACAACAGAAGCAGGAATGGGTTGTCCCCGTGCACCCAGTAGCCTGAAAGCAGCTTTTTGCAGATATGGCTGTGTCTCCACTGGGAAGGAGATGTATCTTTCTGTTCAGTTGTAGCCTCCTAGCAATGCTGGTGGGAAGGGACACTGAGGCTGTCACCAGCACTAGATGTAGACAAATTCTGACAAATACAGGGATGGCGATCCCTGACTCTGTGTTGGCTTAGTTCATCTGATTTTGTCAGGATCCTTTCTCCCCAGAAACTGAGGCTGCTCCTTCACGCTTGTGCTTTGTATTGCCCCAAAGGTGAGTCAAAGACAGCAGTTCTCACAGAAATCCCAGTCCCCTTTGCCTGAAAAAACAGGGCAATATTCCCCTGGGTGTGAATCTCTTGCTGTTACCCAACCACTTAGACCACCTGTGTTGGACAGTCACATGGGTGTTTGAGGTTTTGTGGGATGTTGGGGAGGGGATAGTTTCATCATGCTGACTCCTGTACCAGCATTTTTCTGACAGTAAAGTGTTCCTGCTTGGTACAGCCAGCCATACGTCTCTCAGCTTTCTGCAGGAGCAGAGAGTTCACTGGTCTGAACAGAATGTTTTTTTAATTTTGTTATTGTGTTGTCCAGAGCCGGTCTAATGAGGCAGGAAAGCTCCTGACTTATTTGAGGGAGCCTGTCACACAAGTATTTCTCCATCTGGGAGTGAAACCAGTGTGGAAGCTTATCAGCTCGTGCATTCAAAGCAGGGCTATAGGCACTTCAAACTGTTCATGGTGTGGGGAACACTCTGAGCTCCACAGGTCCAGAATATGCCTCTAGCTTGCTTGATGTGACAGGCCATATGCCACCCCTAGCTGCTGCTTGATGTCTACCATTCATCTCAGCCTCCTGAGAAAACGGAATGTGTCGATGGCCGTATGACAGCCAGCCTCGTTGCATTTTCCAATGCACATGTGGAGGTAAAGCCAAACACCTCTGCACATCCCTGTCCAAATTCTAAAATGCTCCATGACTCCCCAGTGTTGGTGAGAGGCATCTGGCTGCCCCAGGGGCAGGAACACTCATGTTCCAAGCTCAGTTACATGGAGTTATCCAACAATCATTACTACCTACAGGCTGGTTTGTAGGATAGAAGCCATGAAAATTTCTGAGAGATGCTAAAACTGTGCTGGGATAAGTTAAGTGTGGCCAGCTAGGACTGGCTGACCCTCCCTACCAAACAAAGATAAAAGTTGCTGAAGCAGATGGAAGCTGGCGCTGTGGTTTTTATAACTGACCTCCCAATCAAGAAGGGCAAGCTGCAGAAAAACATATTTCCATTCATTCAAGCAGCACTGAATGTATCGAAGGAATTGCAGTCTATTTGTGGCTTTTGTCAGCTGGGAAAGATGTTGAATTCATGCAACAAATTATTCAGAAGAAATTGTTTGCCAGACTCTCATTATGAGCTCTATGGAACAGAGGAGCTGAAATATCAGATACAATTAACTTCATGTTATAAAACCCTTTTGGGATATAAAGACTAGACCCTGCCAGCCCTGCTGTACTGTAAAGGCCTGGTTGCTGATTACTTTAATAGGAATCTGTGTCTATTTAGCCTGTGTATGTCCGCATGTAGCAAAACCCATGAAAATCCAATGAGATATTGTCCAGGATATTTCTGAGCAAGAAAACACCACCCCGGGCCAATGCAAGCAGAATTCAAGTGTGAGTCTTCAGTAGGATTAAACATTCCTCAAGCTCATGAGCATTAGCACTGAAAAGGATTTTCAAAATGTGTTGCAGCTAGCAGAATCTTGCTGAGAGCAAAGTTAGACCAACACCAGTCTTCTTTCCTAATTAGATCCTTAATTACAAGGTCTTTGCTCAATGCAGTTAATAAATCTCTTCAGGACAAGACACTGTGAGAACAATCATTCTGCTCATCACAACACAGGGTCTGTGGCCAGAGCAGTGGTCCACAATCTGTAGGGTAAAGAAATTGTAATTGATTCATAAGCATGGGAAAGCAACAAATCAGATTGAGCTGACACAAAAATGTCCTACAGGGTCTATGCCATTTCACCAAATTACTTACAGCAGCTCAGAAAATGTGGATCTAGCCTTTTTCAATGCACTGAATTTGGCTTTTAATGCAAATTTATATTATTGTCAACTTCTATTTTTTAGTTCTGTTCCAGCTGAACTTCATTGGCCAATGTGAAATGTATTTTTAAATTTTAGAGACCTCAGTTAGAAAAAATAGTAATGGAAATTTTTCCTTAACTGCCAAGGGAAAAAAAATCAATTATTTTCACAGTTTTGGATAAAGCAATGGGAGAATAAAGGGAGGATGAGTCCTGCAGCTGAGTTGAAAGCATTTCTTGAAGCATTTTGGATGGTAAAGTTCATCATAAGTGCTCAGAGGCAAATACTGTGTATTACTAAGGAAAATATATGTTGGACATTTCCAGTATTTCTGGCTATCATTTATTCAGAAAGAAGCTTTTAGTGCTTTTCATGTAAATGCTGATCTTAGAATAATTCCATCTAATTAACCAAACCCAAAACAATGTCTGCATTAGCAACTGGCAAAAGAGATATTCCAATCACTGTGATTATTCCCTGAAATCTCACACAAACAAAAGTTAGTAACATCTGTCACTTCCTCAGCTAGAAAAGAAAAAAGTATTAAATGCAAAAACCAAGAGACAACCTGCTGAGATAGGGGCCTTAAGCATAATTCCTCTAGTCTTATTTTTTTTTTCTGAAACAACAACTGTGATGGTGATCCTTAGAACAACCTACAGTGATGATTCAGTTGCACAACCTATAAACAGCAGGGATCAGGTTTACTTCACCTCCCTACGCATTGCAATGTGGGACAAATCTTCTGTAAAACACAGCTTGTAACTACTGTTAATAAACAGCCATCATTTTGTGCTTTCAGTGCAGAGAATGTTCAAGAAATAGCTGAGACCATGGCTGTGATGTAACTGCACCCAACAGCCTGAGAAAAAAGAAGGTTCGAAAAGGTATTGTTTTGTTTTCTCAAGTGTCAGAAGTAACCAGCATAGGCAACTCATGTAGAAATAGGAAGTGGAGGAGCAACTTAAAACAAGGAGGAGGTCATGGTGGCTGGGACTAACTGGTGCATCCCCGAGCCCTAGCAGGATTTAGGAATAAAATCAGCTGTTAAGAAGGGTCCAGTTCACGCAGCTTTTGCAAATGCAAACTAGGTTTTGCAACCAAGAACACTATAATGATGGCGCCAAAAAGATTGTGCAGTTGTCAAACCTAATTACTTGCACTGTGTAAAAGTGAGGAATGTTAACAGTCCTCCACACTGGACAGGTTGAATGTAAACTGGGGTTGTCACTTTTCTTGGGGACCGAAGCTCTCTTAAGAATAAATTCCTGTGGTTGTGCACATGGGTTGGTGCATGTGTGCTGTGTTTAGGCAGATATTGAAAAGAAAGCAGAAATGGAAGCACTGAAATCCACTTTAAGAGGCAGAAGTAGTTTTGGAGCAGGGTAAAAGTGAATGGAAAAGAAAAAAAATAAATAAATAAAAGCTCCATGATTGTTGTAAAAGTCACGAGTAGCAAATGTCAAGAATTATGCTTTTTTTCTTAATCACACTGAGATGCCCTTTTCCCTGTGGAAACTCACTTGGGATACTTTTAAACAGGGCTAGGAGGGCAAGGGCATGGAAATACGGTGACTTTCAGTGCGACATCCTGTGATGGCAGCTATTTCCTTGGCTGCCTCCTCTCATGGTAACTCTGACACATTTAATTGAGTACAAGCCAACCAGGGTCAGGCAAATGAAGGAACCAAGGGAACAGATACAACCATTCTTACAGAAGCGCCTGGCATCAGGCATGCATTAAAATCAGCAGGACATTTGCTTTAACATCTGCAGAAGTCTTAACTATCACTGTTACTTGAATCCGGAGATTTTTTTAATTAAACTAAGCAAATTAGTGCAGAGATCTGCAAGAAAAAGCTGTTGCTTGGCCTTAACAAGTAAGAGGCGCAGTAAGGACTTCTATGCAGGTTAGACAGTGGCTGATGAGCTAGTGAGTGTCTCAAGAACATCACTGGTGCCCTTGCAGGATTTAAGGTCCAGCACTTGGCTCCTCACCACTTGCAGTTCTCTGGATGGAGCCAGGTGCACATATCCACAGCTGATGTACAAACCTGCCCATTAGACAGTGAAATAAAAAATGGAAGCTTTAAATTATAGTTCAAACAGGCATGCTTTCCAGCCACTTCCAATCTTTTGTAGGGGAAATAACCATAGGAGATGGGATTGGTAGGGATTTTGACCTGGGTTAAACTCTGGCTCAATAAAATACATCACAAAAAACAACATTAAAGGACAATTATTGCCACTGCAAAAATCATGTTCTCAGGACTTAGCAGGTGATAGATTTAATGTTGCCTGTGTGAACTTTATTCTACCCCTCCCCTCCATAACAGTTGTTGATTGCAATGTAATTAAGTGCTTTTTTCTCCTATGCTAATGCCTCTCTCATGGAAGAAATTTGATTTTTTTTAATTGCATAATATTAAACTATAACATATTGTTAATGTGAATTCCTGCCAAGCAGCCTGGATGACAAATGCTGAGAACTTGAAAGGGGCAGTGTAATGTTATTTGTGACACTCAAACTGCAAGGTTTGTATGCTGTTTAATTTTCTTAAGATGTAGCAGAAAACATTAAGCAGTATTTGCAATATACAGTACACAGTACTTACCTGGCTTTATTAAGAGAGAAAAAGGACTAATTCTAGACTAGAGCCTGTTGAGATTGGTGCCTTCAAGACAGGAATCTGCAAAGGACCAAAATGTAGCACCGTATCATGATATTTCATGCATCCTTCACACAGGGCCCACCACAGGGTGGGTGCCCATCAGAGAGCAGGGTCTGGCAGCTTGGTGGCAGCTGGCAGAGGGACAGTGCAGTGGGGCAGCTACTTTCATCTTCTGTACCAAGTCATGCAGCACGCAGGCTCCCAAGAGACCGGCACTGGAGCCTAGCAGAGAAGGGGATGTCAAGATCAATACACTGAAGCACTCAGGAAAATGGAAATTTGACCCCAATGGTGTGACACTGGGTGTTGCTCAAAAGGTGCTTAGCTCCTGTCTTTGGTCATGTGCTCGCATCTGGCATGAACGTGTTGGGTGAATTTTCAGCTGGCTTTGCTTGGTACACTGCTATTTGTATTCGTGAAATTGCGTGGGTTTCACACCAACCATGGACCCGCCCTCACATGTGTGTGGGAGGAATGAAGCCAGGTGCATTTTCCTTGGACAAGGCAGTAACATACAGTTGTTGGCAGCTCACTGAGTAGTTGCTGTTCATCGGAGGATTTGCTGGTTGAAAGCTAGGTGGTTTGCACATTTGTGTTGGATATATTGCATTGCCTAGTAGGCATGTGTGCATGCATTATACATACTAAATTGCATAAAGGCACAATTGCAATAATATAATAATATATTTATATTATACATGTGTTTATGTATATTGTATTAGCTATTTCGATGGGGAGACCTTATTGAGACCTTTCAGTACTCAAAAAGGGACTATAAGAAAGATGGGGACAGACTTTTTAGCAAGGTCTTTTGTGATAGGACAAGGGGTAATGGTTTTAAACTAAAAGAACAGAAATTCAGGCTAGACATGAGGAAGAAATTTTTTACAGCGAAGTTGGTAAAACACTGGCACAGGTTGCCCGGAGAGGTGGTAGATGCCCCATCCCTGGAAACATTCAAGGCCAGGCTGGACAGGACTCAGAGCAACCTGATCTGGTTGAAGATGTCCAAGCTCATGGCAGGGGGTTGGCCTAGATGACCTTTGAAGGTCCCTTCCAACCCAAACTATTCTATGATTCTATCAGAGTTAGTGGCATCTGAGAAGCAACTGCTTTTCTGGTAACACATGAGTAAAGAGGAAGGAGAAATTATTTGAGGGTTACCAAATCTGAAGTTAATGAATAACATCAGGGGCATCCAAAGTCACAAATAGCTCTTTGGACTGGCTGAAAGCACTTAGATCCAGAGTAATGCCTCCCAGCTGGTGCCATGTGGGGTGTACTATAAATATTCACTTAAAAAGAGGTTGCCTCTAACATGAAAGAATGGCAACACGTGGTGATCCTGCTGCAAAGGCAAAGAATCCTGCTTAGATCTGTGGAGAAAGCAACTGGGAAGAGCAGAGGGAGGGAAAACGATGCTGTTGTCAGTCCCTGCTGTGCGCCTTCCACCCAGCGCTGTGAATTTTCAGCCTGGATTGCATCGTCACAGTGCTGCAAGAGTAGGCCAGGCCCAGGGAGGACAAATCCTCCAGGCCTTGCTTCAAACTGGAGCTGTTTGATGTTAAATGGAAAAGAAAAAAGTCTGTATTGAAAGGAAGACCAAATGACCCCACCATCCTTTTGCCTTATGAGACAGTGCCATGGAATATTTTTAGGTTTTCAAAATTTAATGTTTTGCACTTTGTGCACTTCCGTGGAAAAGGGAGAGCAATGGAGAAAAAAAAAGTCTTCCTTGGGCTTTTGTTCCCTTGTGCTGTAGTAAGCCTCTTCCCATCCCTTATATCACAGAATACAGAATAATGTAGGCTGGCTCTGAAAACCTCAAATCTAACTCCCTGCTCTGAGCAGGTCCAATTACATGGGTTTGCTCAGGGCCATGTTTAGCTGAGGTTTGAATACCTGCAAGGATGGCAGTCCCACAGTCACTCTGGTCCCTGTTCCAGTATGCGTTGTGAAAAATCCATTTCTCTATAAAATAGAGAGTCTCAGAAATACAGATTTTCAACCATGGCATTTTCCCATAATAACATCGAATCCGTATTTTTTTCCCACAATGTCCGAACATTAAAAACAAAATCAGGAAATAACAACAGATGAGACAAAATATTTCAAAATGACATGAAAAAATCTTCCCTGTATGTTTTTTGTCAGAACCACACAGTTCTTACAAGGTTTTTCTGCTTTGACAGAAAGGCATGTTCTTAGGGGTTATTGCCTGTCCTAAACTTCTGCAGTTAGCTCTAACTAAGACTTCAGTCAGTGTTACCATTTGATGGAGTTCTGGCATACAGCCCAGTGCCATTCTCCTAACTTGGGCTATGGAATAAGAGCTTATGATGATGTTTTTTACTCTTTAGTCTCTATATTGGCTTCTCTGTTGCCATTGAAATGTCTCTAACCAAAACACACTGATCTGTGAATGCCAGGACTGGGAGATTGCTCTATTCACTGCATGGTTTTGTTTGTTTCTTTGTTCATTTTGCCAGATACACTTCCATGTGCAATGGTGCTGTTTACAGATGGATGTATTCATCTGGCATTGCCCTCTTCTTTCAAACAGTCTTGCTATCTTTGATTTTAATAACTGGATGAAGTTTTGCATTTCATTGTTTCTAGGTCTTTCAAAGGGTTTCGGTCTTCATTAAAAGATAGGCAAATTGCTCAAAGACATAAGCCCAGACTATAAGCACTCAGCTCTGATAAGCACTAATGGAGTTATGTGGTGAAACAGTTGTGGCAGATCTGGGTCCAATTGTGCACATAGCTTTCCAGAGGTTGAGTGGAAGGAAGTTGTCTCATGTAGGTATTTTGCGGATTGTCCTCGTATGTAAATGTTTTTGAGCACAGGAAGAGCAAATCAGCAGATGTCAGGAACTCTGATCTTCCTTCAGCCACTAATGTGAGCCTACATTTTCTTTTAACAGCCTATGGAAAGCTTCTTTTATGCTGGGCAGAAAGTGTGTTTCAGAGGTTGTGGAGGCTGAAGTACATTTTACCATTTATCTTCCCTGTAATGTGTCAGGCTTTAATAGAGTAAGGTGTCATCAACTCAGTGTCAGGTTGAGACAATGCTGGAGAAACCCATTGCAAGGGCAGCCTGGGAATCACTTTTAGAGGCAGGGCAATCTACCAGCCCTCTGCACTCAAACTTCTGAGCCTTTACCCTGAAAGCTGGGACATTTAAATGCTTATATGGATAGAGATCCCTTCTGCTCCATCTCCTGGTCCTGGGCCAGAAATGAGCATTCATTTCACAGTTCCAAACTTTTTCATTCTATTTCATTAAAGAAGGAGGAGAAAGAAGGAGAAGGAGAAGGAGAAGGAGAAGGAGAAGGAGAAGGAGAAGGAGAAGGAGAAGGAGAATAGCACAAGCTGAGTTTCCGGTCCTCCAGTGAGTTAATTTATTTCTGTGTGTATGTGTACATGCCTGTATGTATACACACATATATATACACAAATACAGACATATAGACATCTATACATAAATATATATATGTATGTATATAGGTAAGTATGTATATATGTTCGTATACATCTGTCAGACTTATCTCCAAGAACAGCTATCCATTTTTAAATGGTCTGTTTTCACAGAACATCTACAGTACATCTCCAGCACCTGAATTTCTGAGCACAGATGCCTGCTTTACAGATGAAGGAGCTGGCTCAACCACACTTTCGTCCTGGAGCTGAGAATAAACCTACTTTTTGCAAGTTCCCTTACAGGGCATTTTTCTGCTGCTCAGCTCTGCCTCCCAGTGTGCTGTTTCTCTGGCTTCGAAGAATAAAATTATATTGGCATTCCTCTACACAGGATATAGCCATGCTGACGGCTATCAGACCCAGACTACTTGTGCATAAAGGGGTGTGAGGGCAAATGGGTCAAGTTTTCCCATCTTTTCACCTTCACACCATTGATGTTTGGTTTGCCCCAACCTCCCTGAGCCACCTACTTATAAGTCTCCATCAGTGTGGAGATAACAGCAGGTGGTCAGCTACAACCTACCCAAAACACAGTGCCCCAATCTCCTTGGACCTTACCTCAGCACTGATGAAGACGTAAAATCTACTGCATTTAATTTTAGAAGTGGAGACTGTAGAGGTTACAAAACCTGGTTGCGTGGGGGATTATGGGTGTGCGTGCAAGTGTGTGACTGTGAGGTTACAACAGACAGGACATCTTGTGAGAACCTTCCCGAAGAGGTTCTCCATTTACCTGGGGATGTGTTTGCCACTGGGACTAGCCTGCCAACAGAGCACTAGCTCAGGTGTCAGGCCAGGACACGGAATTCTAGGCCATTTGTGGGAGCCTGAATCTACCTGAGCTCACTTCAGTCATCCAGGAGTTAGACATCTCCTCTAAAATCTTATCTTATCCTCCTTTATAGTCAGCAGAAAGAGACGGGTGCCTCCACATAACCAGCCAGCCTATTTGAAAAAAGATGTGAGTGAGAAGCTCCAGGCCAGGTCAGGTGGTGGTGGTGAGGTCTCCAAGCTTGATCACCAGTCAACCTCTGTTAGAACTGCTGCACAGCATGTTTGAAAGCAAATTGGGCTCTTCCAATTACCAAAATGCCCTCAATAATGAAAAAAAATGGAAACATCCCAGGTGGGTAGTGGTGACTACAAACATACTTAATATTTCAGTTATTCCCAGTTGCTTCAGAACAAAAGGCCGAATATATTAGACCTCAAGTTTTGGGAAAATGATGATGCTGAGAACACCATCCAGTTCCAGCTGTTCCCTCCATCACGTAGATGGGTCCTAGAAGGCAGCACTTGTTCCATTTAGCTTTAGGTTGATTAAAGGAGACAGCCATTCATATGAAGCCATACTGAACCACAGGCATTTCTGTGGCTAGTTGAAAGCTAGGAGGTCTGTGCATTGAGTCCTTCTCCATAGTAATGGGAGAGATTCAAGGATGCAGAACACTGTCTAGGTTTTCTTCACTGTCATAGTTCGTTCGTTTCCTGTAACACACCGACCATCATGTAGGTATGCCCTGGGTGCACCAGACAGTTGGTGTTCTGCCTCCTTTCTACAGTCATGCAAGTTCTAGCCAATGCCAGTGCTATTCTTTCCATAGAAAATGTTTTGTTCTTCGGAGAAATCCCAGACCGTGAATCTTCTGTCCACAGAGCAAAACAATTCATGGTGCTCAGTGTTTCACAGGCCACGGAAATTGCCAGCCCCTTGCTCCCATTCTCTATTCAGGGTGCTTGGACTACATGCCCCGTGGTATGTTTGGTCCCCTCTGTGCGTGAGGGCACACAGGATGTGTCTTGGCAGGAACACCACACAGTAGTGAGGAGGCAGGCCCTTGTGAAATAAGAGCTCCCTGAGCTGTTGCTCAGTCATTTCCAACCCAAAACTTGGATTTGGGGTAAAATCTTTGCCTAGAAAGACTATTTTTTTTAAAGTGATTTTGAGGGGGCTGGATGTGGGAGGGTGTTGCTCTGTAAATATGTATCTATCCATGGCAAATCCAAGGGATGTTTTCTTCCACAAGATATAATTCAGTGTTGTAAATATTGGGAGAGCTCTGTGTACAAGTGTAGTAAAAATACAGCGCACATCTTTTCCTCACATGAACTCATCCTATCAATGATAAAAAATAGGAATTCATCACTTAATGGTTTTACCTACATTATTTGCCTTTGCAGTTGTCACCATTTTTTCTAGTATATGAAAAATAAGTTAGCTGTTCAGATTGAGTTGATCTTGAACTGCTTTCAGTATTTGTTAGACACAAGTCCCTGGAGAGAAAGAGCTCACAACCACCAAATTCAGTAGTTAATGCAGCTGGTAACCAAGAAAGCTGCAGATAACCTCCTATCAACTTTTGGGTGGCTATACAGATGAGAAGATCATAAAAAAGCAGAAGTCCAGTGTGCCTTTAGGAATAAAGGCAGTGCAGTAGCTATCCTACATTATTAATGTAATTTACGTTCTTCAAGGGCATGGATAGCTTTAAGTAGTTGAAGAGTCATCTTAGACTCCTAGAAGTGCTGGTTAGACTGGCCCTGTGGAGTCTTGAGTCCAACCTCTGACTCACAGCTGGACTAATGCCAACACTAGATTATGTGAGCTTAGCTCTGGCTAAGCCTTGACAGCCTTCACGGGTGGCAGAACCCACCTCTGTGGAGACCTGTGGTTTGGCTACACCGTTCTCCCTGGGAAGATGTCCAACTAATCACCCCAAATGGGAGAGCTGGCACTTCGGTCAACTCCTGTTGTCAGAAGAACTTCTCCCCAGGGGCTAGCATGCAATGATGGTAGAGACAGTACAGAGCTGTGGCAAAACAGAATGACACTGTGTAGAAGGGGAAGACAAAGCTGATTTTAAACAAGACACATTTCAGCTGCTCACCCATTCTTCAACACTCGCAAGTACCTAGACATGTCTGTCCAGGATTCCTTGTGGTAACACAGAGGATTAGGAACAACAGATCCTGAGTCCTCACCTTGCCTCCTGATACCTCCCATGATACTGTGTGGCTGCTACTTTTACAACTCAACCCAGCCCTGAGCCTGCTTCAGCAAGAGAGGGAGAAGTGACACCCAGCACTCCTCCCAGTGCCACCTCCCGCCAGTTCCCAGGATTATCGATATTCCATCCTAGATTTCACAGCTGCTCTCAGTCTTTTGACTTGCTGCATATCCACCATTCACTGACTTCCTGCTCTGCTGTTTGTTCCAGTGCTTCCACACATGCACTCTCTTATAAACAACTGTCAAGTTTCCTTTGAAAATCTCTACAGAGCTGGAATGTTCTATTTACTGTTGCTGAAAAAGGCAGCTCTTCTCTTCAATAAAAACAAGAGAGTCAGAGACAGTAAAATCAGTGCATGAACCCAGCTGAACTGCAGAAACCTGTACCAAATGACGACCCTAAAGCAGGTCACTGGGGGTGGTGAAACACTGGCCCAGGTTGCCCAGAGAGGTGGTAGATGCCCCATCCCTGGAAACATTCAAGGCCAGACTGGATGGGGCTCTGAGCAACCTGATCTAGTTGAAGATGTCCCTGCTCATTGCAGGGGAGTTGGCGTAGATGACCTTTGAAGGTCCCTTCTAACCCAAACTATTCTATGATGCCAATTCTATACTGGGGCACATCTGATAGCTTATTTGGCACTCACCTATTGGACCCCCAGTTGGGGTGTCCGTTGTGGACTTAGCAGCCCTCCATTGCACTTGTAGCTTCTGGCTCGCACTGTACTGTGGGGTACACAGCCACCCTGCCTCTCCCTGACTCTTCTTCTCTCCATGTGGCTAATTAAGGGCACATTCTCATCCTTAACCTCCTTACAGGTTAGTTCTGCTCTGAAAAAGATTTGGCTGGCCTCAGTTTTTGCTGTTCAGCTTTTTTATTCCTCCAGTCTATCTCTCCCATTTTTTAAAAGACAAGTGAAATCAGTTTGTTGTGGAGGGAAGCTGTGCCCAGAAGGTGAAATGCTTCAGTAGGAGAAAAAAAGGAGAGAAAAATACTGATGTCTTTAGCCTGGCAGTAACCAGGAGCTGTAAGTCTCCTGGGATGTCTTGTTACAGAAGATCAAAGAGGCTCAGAGGACACTTGGCTGCTTTGGAAAAAATCTCAAGAAAGCTCTTAGCTCCATCCACAAGCTGTTTCCCATCCAGTAACTTAGCCAGTAAAATATCTTGTGAGCCTCCTTTAAAGCAGTGAACTAAAAAGTGCAGAGTATGAAGTGGGATTTTATAGCTCCGTGTATATTTCCAAAATACGTTTATACTATTTCTGGAGATTCAGCATGGAATTTTAATGCAGAGAGTGGATGATATAAAAGGCAAAGTGAGGACCCTTCTGGCCTGGATGGAATTTGCTGAACTCACTCTGTACTCTCCGTTTTTGAGAGGACAGAGCTGGTGCTGAGCATGTTGTAATTCTGGGGCCAGGGCTCTTGCAGGGCAGAGGAAGAGGCACCCAGTGA
Organism: Pampusana beccarii; assembly: GCA_013399365.1. Lineage (NCBI taxonomy): Eukaryota > Metazoa > Chordata > Aves > Columbiformes > Columbidae > Pampusana > Pampusana beccarii. Next base: position 147,948 of record VWYH01005543.1, on the reverse strand, counting down.
AGCAATGTGTTAGGCTGCAAGCATAGACATTCATAGCATTTACTTACAGTTGAGCTATAGAAATGGGAGGAGAGAGCCATAAACCAGAACTACCTCATAACAAGAACATCTATCAAGAGATAGAGTTAATAGGCCTGGCCACTATTGCTGAGCAAGCTAAGTCAGGATTTCCCTTGCACACAGGTGCTTTATTTCTTTTTTAGCATAATTCTGCAATAAAAGCTCTTTTTCCCCAAGGCATTAGTGCCAGATGACAGGTCGTAAGTGTGATTGCATAGCTAAGACGTAGGTCCTGCTGCAGCTAATGGTTTCTTCCCTCAATAAATGAGTGGTACAGAAAAGAATGTTTGCACTTGGTCCTTCTCAAGTATTCTGAAGATCAGAAAAGACTAAAACATTTTCTGAGCACAAAATAGCATAATGTATTCACAATTTATACTCAGAGCATTGATTCTTTATTCTGAATGAGGTAACAAATAGCAGGCAGACAAAGTATCCATCAGCCTGATCATGTGCTCAGCAGAACACCCTTCTGACTGTATTTTTAATGCATGGCATTCACTACATCACCGGAGTCAAAATATTTGTCTTTGTTTATAGATATTGTAAACATCTTTGAAACTTATTTTGCCAAGTGACTGGCCGTCTTCTAAGCAAAGATAAACAAACGCCTCTCAAGGTGTTCTCAGGTCTCTAAGTGTTTCAGGTTTTCTCAACCCATCATGATACAGAAAGTCACTTTGAGGCAGCTTTGAGTCACTTTGAGACTAACTCAAGGGGAAGTTTGCAGAAAAATACTGCCAGTATGCTGCCCCTCTCCACCAGACAGCTGGGCCCAGAAATCAAGACTGTCTCAACTACAGGGAGGTACAGGACTGAGACTGAAGGCCATCTTCAAAACTTATCAACCAGTCAACACCCTACTGGCTGCAGCGTTGTCTGACCATCTGTCTAGGTACATCTCAGATGTGCCAGTGCAACATTTGAGGCACTCAGAATTTGGGAAGAGGTGGAGTAATGGTGGACAGCATGATGAGGTAGGCTCTTGTACTTTCCCTGCTAAATCAGCACTGGGGATCTGTCTCAGTGCCTGAATGTGAATGCACATAACATGGAAAGCAAATGGGAAACATTTGGGAAGCAATAGAGCACCTAATAAGAGGGATCCCATTCCTGACATAGCAAATGAGCATGTTCCAGAAGGACCAGGGCACTCCAGACTTGGGTACCTGTGGTCAGCAACTGCTGCATTGAAGGAACCAGTAATAATCTGTCTTGTGAGCACTTCAAGACTAACAGCCTGCCTCTGCACTGCTCATTTTCCCATTTCCTGAGACCATATAGAAGGCGCATCTTAGTTAGGAAACAACACTGAAGTTAGGATGATATAACCAGCATTGTGTACCAGTTCCTACAACCTACAAAGTTGGTATGACCTTCTACACTGTGAAGATTTATTTGGTCTAGTAGACTGCTTTAACATCCAGCCTGATGGATGCTGGTTTATGGTAGGTCTTCTGAGAAACTAGTCTGGCTTTTATCCTGATGTATGCAGACTTTTCTGGGTCAGAACTTTCATTTGTGCCTAACCAGTTCTCCTCAGACTGTAAGAGCAGAAGTGTAAGGCAGCAGCTCCAGAAGCTTACTCTTGACAAACTAGAGATACAGCTCAGTATAGGTAAGTGAAGGTCTGTTCGGGGTAGGAGTTAAATGCAAACCTGACCTTGGCTTGGAGAGCTACAGAAGTGACCTGAGCCACAGTCAACACAAGCCAAACAGGAGGCAACTGTGCTGTCACTGTTGACTCAAAAGCAGGGTTCTTTACCCCATGTGCAAACAGCCAAATACATACACACAGAGTTGAGACATCATTTTATTACAAAACTGTGCAATGTCAGGTGCTAGGTGATAAAACCACAAAGCTAGTACACCTTCTTCACAGTACTCTCATCATTTATACTTTTGATTTTGGTTAGCACTCTTCCAGGTTTACAGTCCCCCTTTCCAGGCCTGGTTAGTAATTTATATATGGTTACACAATCATTTTCTTGTACTACGCATGCTCATGCATCAGGGTCTTTACTTGGGCAGAGGTCTTTGTTCCGGTGGGTGTGACTTTTAGTATTATAATGAGATTATTATAAGCAAAGTTCATCTAAAGGACACTCTGACAGTTTAAGATATATGTTAAACAAACACAACTACTTGTGTAGGTTCCAGGATATTCAAACTGCAAGGGCAGGAGCTTCTGATAAGGAGTTCTTCAAATCACTCCTATTTGTTAAAGGAGCAGACTGACCCAAAGCTCATCCACTGATTTACATATCCTTAGGTTAGTAATTGCTAACAGGATTCATTCTTTTAAGTGGTAATGATGACATCACAGAGAAGGCATGCCTCACACTGGGATGTATCACAGGCAGTTGTCCTCCTTGCATGTGTGCAGTCAGCTGTTTTTTGCTATTTGCTATGGGTCAGCTGTGAGCTGGAGAGCTGTGTCTGAGCTGGGAAGGGATGTGGCCTTGCTGAAGAGAATCCCAGGGAAACTGTGAGGTGGTTTCCAGGTCTGAGGCCTACGAAACATGTGCTATGGCAGAAAGCAAAAAGAAGCAGGTGTTGACTTTATTTAATCTGTCCTGGGATTGTCTTCTCTGTCACCAACACGACTGGGCTTGCCGTCTGCCCTGGAGGCTGCACACTAGTGATAAGCATAAATATTTTAACATTTCATATTAATGAAATTGACTACCATTTGGCCCAAAGATAATAGTTATCGAACTGTCACTCAGAACATTTTAGGTGTGAACAGATGCATTTTCCCCTGCAGCAGTTTTCCTCTGATATTATTAAAGTTTGCCCAGAGAACATTTTAGCAGCTCATTAAACACAGCTGCGTATTTGGTATAGCATTAAAGCAATTCACTTAGTAATTAACTAAATGTATGACAAAACACTTTAACCACTGTTGTTTTTCTTGTGTGAGTGGTTTTCATTCATCTCAATCTAATATCCTCCTAGCTGATGGCATAGCAGAGGAGGATTGACTGCCATCCAGGGTGGGAGCAATCTGCGAAGCCACTGCATGGCCCAAATAGGCTTTTCATCAAGCATGTCAGATCCTACTCCAAAGCAACCGTTCACCTCTGCACTGGACTTGCCAGCCTTCTCCCTCTTGTCTCCATCGTATTCCTTCCAAATAGCATTCTTGATATTTCTCCATATTTTGCTTTCCTCTTTTGCATTTCTATGTTCTTCCTCTGTGTCCATAAGAGCCGTGTAGCTTCTCCCTCCATGCTGCTGCTGCTTCTCTCTTCATTAAGGGCTTTTTGGGTAGTTTTGCAGCCCTATGGGTTAAGCCACATCCCACAGCAGTTCTTCCAGGTGCCTTTGCTCCTTGGGGCTGTTGGACAGCAATGCCAGAGCTGCTCTCTGCTCCACAATGGCCTCAGGCCCAGGGGAGCTTTGTTGAGCCAGAGCCCCTGCATATTGGGCACCCTGGGACCTGCTGGTCCTCTGAAATTCAAGGGATGTATTTGTCATTCCTTCCCCTGCCCTGCTGCTGTGCTCAGTTGCTTGAATCCCCAGCATTGCAACTGCAGTTGCAATGGCACAGGCATCACAAGCACATGCACAGCACAGCCCATGGAAATGTATCTTCAATGTCCAGCTCACAGTGTTTGCTGCAGGTGATCACCATGACCTCCATCCAGAAAAGCAACAGTCAAAAAGTCTTACACTAAATAGCCATGTGTTTTCTGGCTGTGATGGGGTTAGAGAGTTCTCATCTGGGCCATCACTGGAATCTTTGCAGGTCCCACTTAGTGCATGTCAGGTTTTAGTGCAGCCTTGATCCTATCATTCAGCATCGGAAAGGAGCTCCTGAGGGAGTGCTCTGTGCCACCCTTCCTCCCTGAGCCACTATCTGGCCAGATGAGCATTGTAGGGGCTCTTCTGGGGCAGCTATGGCATTTGTTTTGCACACTGAGGCAGGGTGACCCCAGGGACGCCTCAGGGCTCTCAGTTCGGTCAGGGCATGTCTTGATGATGGGCAGCAATGTGATGCTGCAGCTCCTACGGCAATGGGGAGCAGTAGGTCTGCTGCAAGGGGGTAGCTCCGCAGCAGTCTCTTGCTAGGCCAGCAGCTTGCAGACAGTCCATCAGGATACAAAGCCATTGACTGTGGGGTAGGAAGCAGGAATTAAGATGGATAGGGAGGGCCCAGCTAATTCCTGCAACTAGGTTTTGCTGAGCAGCCAGATCTCAAGCAACGCCTTTGCTCAGCACATGGGAAAGTCTGTAGCAGATTTAGGAAGGTGCTAGATACGCAGAGTTTGCATCCTTGCCCTAGATGGGAAAAAAAGAAGTATTCAGCATTATCTGCAGAGCAGCAGCCATACATCAATGTCATAATTTCACCTCTGTTGTTCATAAATGGTGATATGATTTTGTTTTTCCTAACAAGTAATACAACACAGGATATCCACTGAAAAAATTGAGTACTTCATTACACCTCAATGTCCAACATTCTTAAAGATACCTGGGATATTCCCTAAATTTAAAATGGACCCCCACAACCTCAAGACAGAACTGAGTATAATAATATGAATATAGTTTTTAGCAGCTTCCCTGTATGATGCTTTGCAACCTGAGAATGAAAATTAATTGGTGTGTTGGAATATTTTGGCCTCGTCCCAGCATCATTCAAAAAGTTTTATTTTGTTCTCTTCCACCAACACAGAGCAGATGTGATGTTTGTGAGATGGAAAACTCATGGATGAACCCATGAGTCATGACCGATATCATGGGTCACCAGAGAGAAGAGATCAGCACCTGCTCCTCCTCCCCTTGTGAGGAAGCTGTAGACTGCAATGAGGTCTCCCCTCAGTCTCCTCCAGGCTGAACAAACCAAGTGACTTTAGCTGCTCCTCATACACCTTCCCCTCCAAACCCTTCACCAGCTTTGTGGCCCTCAAGATATCAGATACTATAATATTATCAGATGTAGCAAAATTAAAAGAGAGGTAAAGAGGAGATTGGGGCAATGTGGATGAGATCAATAATCAGTGGCTGTCAAAAGGGTCTTCTGGGAAATAGGCTTGACCTGCATTTTATTTTTATGAGACATGACAGGTTTGCTTGGCAACTGCAGGCATTTGCATGGACCAGCTATACTTCAGCTTTGGGAGCACAGTGAAGTCCTGCAGCATTTCTGTGATCCAGGTTGTGCTGCACAGCCCTCAAGCGGGTGATGTGACAGAGCCAGGAGGTGCCCTAGTGAAGGCAGAAGGAGTGTTACTCCCTGCTTACCCTGAAGCATTTACACCCCTGAACAGCTGATTCGAGTCAATCTCATACAGCTGCTGAGAGATCCACAGCTTAAATAAACCTCTGAGGCAAAACAGGGGACCCCTGGCAGCTGTCAGGGATCTTGCACTTGGTATTTGCTGCTTTCAGGCAAGAACCTGTTCTAATCTGAATATGGCAGGGACACCCCAAGTGCTTCCAGAGCCATATGAGGCCAGCACTAGGGAGATGTATGCCTTAGAGATCATCTAGTAAGGAGTGCTTAAATTCAAGCAAAAGGTCTGATATTGTTTTCAAAACAGCATTATGAGATATGGTATCTGAGATCCTCATGAGTCCACAGAGATGCCCTTACCTTTTGCAGGCTCTTGCTTCTCGTGGTAACAGTCTCCATTTAATCAGCTAGCTCAAATGATTTTAGGAGGTGAGTGGGATAGTCTGTTTTCTTTATGATGTTTGCACTACTCAACCCTGCCAGGTTACGGTTTTCCCCACGTTTTTCTGGGTTTCACCAGCATTACAAAAGCTTTGCCAGTTTGTGGGAGATCTGAGGGATTTTCTCGAAGCTAAGGGACATTATATGGAACTGAACTGAGTAGGCCTGTGAGGCCTATGTGACCAAGAAGAGAGCAAAACAACCTACATGTACTACATGACTTCGAGCAGCCTTGAGCAAGAACAAGAGAAAGTGTGTCCAGTGAAGAAATCAAGAGTCAGCAATTTTGTAGTGAGGTAATGCTGAACGCTAGAGCTCATGTTAACTGTAAAGATCCGATCCCTTGTTAGTTTGCGGAGTGTGGACAGTAGTTATTGTCCAATCACATGCAGCCTGTAAGCATGTGAACAAAACAAAAAGATACTTAAGGAGAATTGTAACAAGCAATGAACGGCTTCAGCTGGATTCATATTGGATCGTGTGGAGTCCGCGGTTTTCGCTCTTGCACCAGTTCTGCATAGGAGGCCTACAGTTCAAGAACTTCTAAACTTGTTATAGGTCAACACCTGCCATTCTCACAATTCTAGCAGGTTTTTGCTAGCAGCTTGGATAACTCTTTTTTCTACCTCTTTGTTGTTTCTTGCTGGTCTGATGATTAAACCAACCTTTTAAAAAATGCATTCTCTTCAGGACAAATTTAAACAGAACAATGTTTTAGCTTCTTGGCAGTGTTCATGGTTTTTTGGTTTTGGTTTGGTTTGGTTTTTATTTCACCCCTGGTGATATAGCAGAAGGTCCACTGCATTTGAAGCTAGAGATATTTAAAACCTTAAAGACTCAAAGGGTTACTTAAGTGTCCACCATTAACATATTTTTGCTTTTGTACCTTTCTATGCTGCAATAGATGTCTAGGACTGTTTCATTCACATAAAGCAGAGGAAGACTCTCAAAACAATTTTCAGTACACATTTTTTACTGATAGTCAATAGGGTTGGGGTACCTGGTTCCTTATAAGGCCTTTGAGACCTCCATAATTAATCCTGATCTCCACCTCCTGATAATGTTTGTCAGGGAAGGACCTATTCTCTCCTGCCCTGGCAGGGAACAGATATTCATTCATATGCCTTTTGTCCACACACTGAAGACAACGTATCAGGCAAATTAAAAAAAAATTTAAAAACAAACACACAAAAAACCCAAACCAAAACAAACAAACAAAAAAGCTTTAAAAAAATTTTAAAACACCTAGCTTTTGCCCTTGGCTTCCCAAAAGCAAAAGGCACTGAGTTCATTTGCCTTGACAAGCAATTGCTGTTTTCTGGAGCTGTGTTGAGTTTCATACTCCTGCAAGGATGTATACTATAACAACATGTTCTCAATGGCTGCCCAGAAAAAGAGAACAAAACTCCCTGTTTGCTTCTGGAGCATGACCATGCAATGAGTAGGACTTTTTACCATGGCGATTGTTTCTTCTGGAAATCTTTTCCAAGGGCCTGAAGACAGAGACTGAACAAACATGTCTGCACAGATTTGCTGTTGCTTGGAAATAGGACACTTGAGGAAAAGATGCACCTTCATCAAGGAAGACCTCTATTCTTTGCTAAATGACAAATAGTCACACCATAGACTATCTGGCCTAAAGACTGTACTTTCTTGTCAGGGTTTATCCTGCACTTCATGTACTGAAGCTCCCAAAATATTAGCTCCAGTTAATTGTCATAGAATCATAGAATACTTTGGCTTGGAAGGGACCTTCAAAGGTCATCTAGCCCAACCCCCCCTGCCATGAGCGGAGATATCTTGAACCAGATTGGGTTACTCAGAGGCCCATCCAGCCCGACCTTGAATGTTTCCAGGGATGGGGCATCTACCACCTCTCAGGGCAACCTCTGCCAGTGTTTCACCACCCTCACTGTAAAAAGTTTCTTCCTCGTATCTAGCCTGAATCTCCTATCTTTTAGTTTAAAACCATTACCTCTAGTCCTATCACAACAGGCCTTGCTACAAAGTCTGTTCCCATCTTTCTTATAGGCCCATTTAAGTACTGGAAGGCTGCAATAAGGTGCAGAGCCTTCTCTTCTAGTCTCGAGCTACTCCATGGGACTCCATGGGCACTTCTGCCTTCCTACCATTTCTTTCCTCGTAAAATGGAGGCATTTGCACACCCTAAGTGGCTGCAAAGACTTGCATCAACTGAAGAGCATTGACTTGATATATTGTACTGGAGCTGGTTATTAGCAACTTTTGAGTCTTTCCCTCTGAGGCTGAAGGGAAAGCCAGACAGGGTTTCCCTGAGGCAGGAGGAGGGAGGTGAAGCAGTATGGTCAGTGTAATCTGTGGGGTTAAGGAGGCTATGCTATTTCCCACATTTGGCTTTCTGTAGGGGTTGGACTGTTCATAGGTCAGGATCTGTCACATAAATGTTGAAGAGCTGCGAAGGACTTCACTTCAGGAAAATCTAGTGTTTCACATGCTTTGTTTTCTTCTTCTTAAGTGTGTTACCCCATGCTGCTCCTGACATCTTCATTTATTGGTGGAATATTTCAACATCTTCTTCAGAACAAAAAAACAAAGCATGCATTATGTATGTTCTATACTAGTTCTCAATTTCTGTACAATTGCTTAGATCAAATCTTGACAGGATGTGGCTGCGAAGTTGTTCCACTGATTTCCGGTCAGCCACTAATTGCCTAGAGGTCCCAGCCCATGAAAACACATCACAACATCAGCCAGGGTCCCTCCAGGAGTACTACCTCATGGTTTGGGTAAACCAGCATTGGAGGCAAAAAGAGGAAAACACAGATAAGTAAGGACTAATAAAAAGGAGGAATGCATCAGCAGACTCTGATAGTAATGTTACAGCTTTCTGGCCCTGCTGTCAATCTTCCCCAGTCGATTTCATTGCAGAGGCAGTTGCCTCATGGGAGACTCAACAGGACAGGAAGAACTCCCCTCCTCAACAGGACGGGGAGAAACATGCAATGAAAAGCTTATGAGTAGAGATAAAGAGAGGGAGATCACTTACCAATTACTTTCACAGGCAAAACAGACTTGACTTGGGGAAGTTAATTTAATTTATTGGCAATTAATAACAGAGTAAGATAATGAGAAATAAGAAAAAAATCTAAAAACACTTTTTCCCTGCTACTCTCTTCTTCCAGGGCTCAACTTCACTCCTGACTTTTCTAACCTCCTCCCCTGTGCAGGGTGATGGGGACCGAGGGTTGTGGTAAGTTCATAACACTTTGTCTCTGCCGTTCCTTCCTCTTCATGCTTTTCCCTCACTCCAGTGTGTAACTGTGCTGGTTTTGCTGGGATCAAGTTTATTTTCTTCATAGTAGTTAGAACATTTTCTTTTTAGTAGCTAGCACAGTCTTTTGGTTTGGATTTAGTATGAAAATAATGTGATAACACACTGAACTTCCCATGCCTTTCATAGAATCAGAGAACACCAGGTTGGAAGGGACCACAGGATCGTCTGGTCCAACATTTCTTAGCAAAAGCGCAGTCTACACAAGATGGCCCACTATCCTGTCCAGATGTATCTTAAAAGTGCCCAGTGTTGTGGAATCCACCTCTTCCCCGGGGAGATTATTCGAACTGCTGATTGTTCTCATTCTGAAAAATTTCCCTCTTGTGTCCAATAAAACCTCTCCAGGAGTAACTTGTACCCATTATCCCTTGTCTTTTCCATGAGACTCTTTGTAAAAAGGGAGTGCCCATCTTCATTGTAGCCACCCTTTAAATACTGGAACGTGGTGACGAGGTCTCCCCTAGGCCTTATTTTCTCAAGGCTGAACAAGCCCA